>JAZAVI010001107.1:0-28806 GCA_036326025.1 Chrosomus eos | reverse complement strand
CAGTGGCGCTCTCCAGGACTTTTTTTGACCCCACAAGCACTTGGGGGGAAATGGTGAAGGGTAGGACACAGTTGTTTTTTAAAAGGGGAAGGGTAAAGAGAAGAAAAAAGAAGGAAAAAAAGGCGCATCGTGGGGCTGCAAAAGGGGTTTAACAACTTTAAATTTTAATTTTTTAAATAAGGGTTTTTGTTTTTTAGCCAAGAAATAAATAAAAATTAAAGGAGAAATGTCTGTTTTATAAAACAAGAAATAAAAAAAGGGAGAAAAGCTTAGAAGTGGGAAAAACCAAGATTTGGGGGAAAAAAGGTGAAAAATGTACACGGTATTTTTTAAAAAAAGGTTATAGCAAAAGGGGGGGGAATAAAAAAATTTAAAAAAAAAGGGGGGGAAAAAGTAAAAGGGGATACAGAGGGAATTTTAAAGGAATTTTGGCCCCAGTTCTTTTCAGAATTATCAATAAAAAAACAGTACAAAAAGGGATGCAGTAAGAGAAATGTTAAGTCTTTTAGAAAAAAAAAATCAATAAGGAGTGTGCTTTTTTAACACAAGATTTTACGGTTCTCGAGTTGACAGAATGTAGAAAGGGTTTTAAAAAAGGGAAGTCCCCAGGGATGGATGGACTCCCCTGGAATTTTATGAAGCATTCTGGGACATTATAGCACACAATCTATTGACCGTTTTTAAAGAGTTTGACAGACTGGACATACTACCAGACAGTTTTAGATCAGGGACAGTGTCACTCATACACAAGAAAGGAGACAAAGCAGACTTAAAAAATTGGAGACCAATCACCCTTTTAAATGTTGACTGCAAAATTTTTAGTAAACTTTTAGCTAGTCGTATGTCAAGGATTTTAGAGGACGTGATCCACCCAGATCAAGCGTGCGCTGTGCCAGGGAGGAAGATCACTGACAGCCTGATTTTGATACGAGACGCAATCTGTTTTGCGAGAGACAGAAACAATCGGCTAATAGTGCTAAATTTAGACTTTGAGAAAGCATTTGACAGAGTCTCGCACCAGTACCTGTTTCAGGTACTGGAAAAATTGGGGCTGCCAGGGAGGTTTTTAAAGTGGGCGGGGATGCTGTATAAAGACATAACCAGCAGGATTTTTATAAATGGGCATTTGACAAAAGCAGTAACTGTATGCAGTGGCGTCCGTCAAGGGTGTCCGTTATCTCCGCTCTTGTATGTGGCTTGCATTGAACCACTGGCACAGCTCTTGAGAAGGGACAATTGGGTCAAAGGACTGAGAATTCCAGGTACAAAAGGACTGACGGACTTAAAATGTGTTTTATACATGGATGATGTGACAATTTTAACAACTGACCTTTTATCAGTCCAGAGAGCACTTGACCTGACTGACCTATACGGGCGAGCCTCTGGAGCAAAACTTAACCGAAATAAGTCCGAGGCCCAGCTTTTTGGACCATGGGGCGACATAGACACGACAGGACTAAACGTGAATTTTAAGGAAACAGACATTAGGATTTTAGGAGTAAAGTTTGATAAAGAAGGGGGTGGACAAGGAAATTGGACAGAGATGATAGGGAAAGTAAGGCAACGACTGGGCTTTTGGAGATTACGGACGCTGACATTTGAGGGGAAAATTTTAATTTATAAAGCTGTGATCTTACCCTTGTTTTTATTGCTTTGCTCTGTTTTTAGGCCGCCAAGTTTTTTCCTACAGACGGTCGAGAGGGCAGTGTTTTACTTTTTCTGGGGGTCAAAATGGGAGCGCCTGAAAAGAGAAGTTGTGAAAAAGAGGAAGGAGAATGGAGGGAAAGGCCTCCCTGACCCTTATCTGTTTTTAGCAAGTAGATTCACAGCACTGCATTTTAAATATGCAACGAACCCCTCCAGAGAAAACAAAGCAGCAGCAATGGTCAGATTTTGGATGGGGTCATACCTACGAAGTTTGAAAGTTTTACCTATTGATCTGAATATCCCAGTGTCTTTTAACCTTCCACAAGAATATTGTTTTATTAAAACCTTTTTAAAGAAACACTTTTTAGAAACCAATGATGCCACCATTTTAACTAACCATAAGTCTCTAATCTCTCTTGTGCAGGATCGAGAATCGGTGAGTCCAGTTCCAGGCCTCACACTAGGTGAGGCCAAAGACGTTTGGAGGAATGCAGCCCACCCAGCTCTCCGGAACAGGCTTAAGGACTTGTCGTGGATGGTGGCTCACGAGATCCTCCCGGTCAGGGCGGTTATGCACTCCAGAGGCATGGCCAAAAACTCCACCTGCCCACGGTCCGGATGCGGTTTCCCGGAGACCGTCTACCACCTGCTCTGGGAGTGCGGCGCTGCGCGGGACCTGTGGGCCAAGACCGGCCCCCTGTATTTCCCGTGCCTGCCAGCGGGTGGGGCCCAGGTGGACTACAAGCTCGCTATCCTGGGGGTGGGTCAGGGCTTGAAGGAGCTAACACCACCCCTTTTCTCCTCGCTCTGGCTCACCCTAAACATAATAAAGGATACCATCTGGGTCACCAGAAACCTGCTGGTGGGGAAACGCGTGACGGTCCCCCTCCACGCGTGCGAGCGGAAAATAAAATCAACGCTGCAGGGTGGGCCGCACGTCGTCATTCGGACGGGGGGGCCGGGCCAAACGGGGAAGGTCCCGGCCGCCACCGACCCTGGCCGCCCGTAGATGCACCCTCACCACACCGGCTACGGGAACAGCGGGCCAGCGGGCCGAAGGAGAGGGGATCTCCGCTGAGCACCGGAAGCGGGGAGTCTGGAGCCTGTTCTGGAGACCTGGAGTGAATGGACAATCTTGTTAGGGGCTCACCCTCGATCCTGTACAAGAGGAGATGTTTTATTTGGCATGGTTTATTGTTTTAATATTTTTTATTCCTATTTATTTCAATCCATTTACCACTTTTAAGCAACACACAGCAACATATCAACATACATGGACTTTTACATGACACACCACCAAAACACAAAACTGATTTTTAACTGCTAATTGTGAAAATTTGGTTATAAGACATGTTTTGTTCTAAATATGTGATTTTTTATTATTATTTTGTGGTTGTTGTTTTTTTTTTTTTGTTTTTGTTTTTTGTTTTTGTTTAAAAAAGAGACAAAAAAATGTGGAAATGGAAATTGATGTTTTATTTGGCATGTTTCATCTGTTTTACAGTTTTAATTGCATTTATTTTCATCCATTTTAACTTTCTTTTAACAACAAATATCAACATACATGGACTTTTACACTACACAAAACGGATTTTTAAACATTGTGTAATTTTTTGTATGTGATTTTTAAGAAAGGAAAAAATGTGGAAATGTATAAAAGGAAAAACTGTGACAATAAACTTTTTTCGAAAGAAAATCTGTTCTTATCAGTTTAATATCTGATACGTGCCCTACCCGGGCACCATATATTAAATTGATTTTTGGAACTGGGAGATGGAATAGGGGCTTGCTCCATCCACTCCACGCATCGACCCGGTATTGCAGTACTTCTGGGAACGGTGCACTCTCCTAAAGTGTTCAATGAAAGAAATGTTTCAGTCTTGTGTGGCAGCAGGTGTTAATGGAAGTAGTGTGTGTGTATGGGTGTTGTAGCTGATCGTGTACTCTACTGGCAAAGGTGGAATGGTGGTGTGAAAAACAAAAACAAAAAAACATCTCTGTTCTTGGCAAGGCAAGTTTATTTATATAGCACATAACAACAACAACAAATACCCGTCACTGCACAGTTTTGATGTCTCTCTTATCTCTTCGAGTCTTTACTAACCAGCTGATGAGTGGAATCAGGTGTGTTCTTGATTGTCCAACCGTTGGTGAGGATTGCGAAGAGGGACAGGGTGCCTCTGACTGGAAGCCTGGGAATTCATACTTACCTGGCAGGGGAGACACCATGATCAGGAAGGTGGTTCACCCAGGGCGAGGCTCGGCCATTGCACTCCGGTTGTGCTGACCCCTGCGAATTCCCCAAATGTGGGAATCTCGACTGCATAATTTATGGTAGTGGGGGACTGCGTTCGCGCTCTCCCCTCGACACACTGGTTAAAAGAGCAGATTGTTAAAGTTCCCTTTGTATTTCTTCTTCTGATGACCTAGGAAGTCTAGAGAATTGAACTGCAGTGCTTGATCCAGAGATATAAAGCAACCTAGGAGCAGTCTGCGAAAGTATGTTTTAAACAAAAAAATTGTTCTTCTATTTTATTTTATTTATGTCATTTTTCAAATAATCTCCAATATTGAACGAACGATCTGAGTGACAGCAGTGGTCCTAGAGGCAAAGTTGTTCAGAATGAGGAGTGCTATCATCTGGTATGACTACCTTGTGCATGTGTGAAAAATCAGGTGATAAACAATCGCCTGTGGCCGTATTCATGTTGTTGTTTTGTCCGTTTACAGCGCCACCAAGTGGCCAGTCGCCACATCCCTTTTCACCTGACCACAGGCTGAGCCCGTACACGGGTTGTACCGACTTGGGTGTAATTGTCTCATTCCGTTGGAGAGTTATAGCCATTTAAGTAAAGCCCGCCTCGCCCACTCCCAACGTTTTGGCGTCCCGTCGCCAACGTGAATCGAAATTCCGACTTTTTTCCCCGTCACTCTTGGCAGTCAGACTCCAGAGAATCTTTCTGCGCCGGTTTGGGTCAGATCGGGCAAAAGACCTAGGACTAGTGTGCAAAAGTAGGTTTTTCAGAAAATCCCAAATACCCGAAAATCTCGCCAGCGCGACCATCGAATCCGAGGCGTGCATCTTGTTCGGCCCGAGCCAAGGATTCCGGTGATGTAAGACACTTGGGTCTGCGACGGACGGTTCAGGAGTTACGAGCCATTTCGTACTTTTGATCGCTGCAGCGCCACCTTGGGGCCGACCGGGGCGAGCCTTGGTGATGATGTAGAATCGGGGCGGGTACTACCATCCCGTCAGAGTTTCAAGTCTCTACGGCGTACGCTTTGGTCTGCCTGCTCACTTTTAGGGCAGAATGTGGATGATCCAAAATCCCAGGTCGCACTCCAAAAGTGTCGTGTTGTGCACTCTGTTGTGATCCATTTTTGGTGTCAACCAATCGCTGAGCTTGTGTGTTGGCGACCTTAGACCCTCTCGCCGCAGCCCAGGTGGGCGTGGCCTTTGCCGGCTCCCCCGCCTCGGCGTCGGTCCGGCATCGCTTCTCGGCCTTTTGGCTAAGATCAAGTGGTCTGGTCGGACGGTTGAGACTGCGATCGCCTCTTGTTGGACTTGGTCTCGTGTGTTGCTTGTCACACGGGACATACACCCTTCAGGAGGTACATTGACAAGCGGCTTTTAATTGACGACTCGTTCCACGAGGAATCTTCTGGTTTTAAGGTAAGCAGGTTTTAATTTATTTATTGTATATTTATTGTTGGATTTTAGCCGCAGCAGGCTAGTGGTGCCTCCAACATGTCGGCTGCTCGTGCCGGCATGAGGAGGCACCACAGCGTGCGTTTTAAATTTAAAACAAAGGAGGATGGCACTCTCCAGGTGATGTCCAGGCTGGACTTTTCCAGGAAGTGCATCCAACAGACTCTTGGTTTTAAGGCTACCGATATAAACTGCCTGTTGACTCTGCCCCTGAATCATGGCTTTGATGTAAGTTTTGCTTCTGCTTCCTTGCTAAGTACTTTTTGGACTCGGTATGAAATGTGTAAAGCCAATTTCTCCATGTTCACTGTGAATTCATACTTACCTGGCAGGGGAGACACCATGATCAGGAAGGTGGTTCACCCAGGGCGAGGCTCGGCCATTGCACTCCGGTTGTGCTGACCCCTGCGAATTCCCCAAATGTGGGAATCTCGACTGCATAATTTATGGTAGTGTGGGGGACTGCGTTCGCGCTCTCCCTCGACACACTGGTTAAAAGAGCAGATTGTTAAAGTTCCCCTTTGTATTTCTTCTTCTGATGACCTAGGAAGTCTAGAGAATTGAACTGCAGTGCTTGATCCAGAGATATAAAGCAACCTAGGAGCAGTCTGCGAAAGTATGTTTTAAACAAAAAAATTGTTCTTCTATTTTATTTTATTTATGTCATTTTTCAAATAATCTCCAATATTGAACGAACGATCTGAGTGACAGCAGTGGTCCTAGAGGCAAAGTTGTTCAGAATGAGGAGCGCTATCATCTGGTATGACTACCTTGTGCATGTGTGAAAAATCAGGTGATAAACAATCGCCTGTGGCCGTATTCATGTTGTTGTTTTGTCCGTTTACAGCGCCACCAAGTGGCCAGTCGCCACATCCCTTTTCACCTGACCACAGGCTGAGCCCGTACACGGGTGTACCGACTTGGGTGTAATTGTCTCATTCCGTTGGAGAGTTATAGCCATTTAAGTAAAGCCCGCCTCGCCCACTCCCAACGTTTTGGCGTCCCGTCGCCAACGTGAATCGAAATTCCGACTTTTTTCCCCGTCACTCTTGGCAGTCAGACTCCAGAGAATCTTTCTGCGCCGGTTTGGGTCAGATCGGGCAAAAGACCTAGGACTAGTGTGCAAAAGTAGGTTTTTCAGAAAATCCCAAATACCCGAAAATCTCGCCAGCGCGACCATCGAATCCGAGGCGTGCGTCTTGTTCGGCCCGAGCCAAGGATTCCGGTGATGTAAGACACTTGGGTCTGCGACGGACGGTTCAGGAGTTACGAGCCATTTCGTACTTTTGATCGCTGCAGCGCCACCTTGGGGCCGACCGGGGCGAGCCTTGGTGATGATGTAGAATCGGGGCGGGTACTACCATCCCGTCAGAGTTTCAAGTCTCTACGGCGTACGCTTTGGTCTGCCTGCTCACTTTTAGGGCAGAATGTGGATGATCCAAAATCCCAGGTCGCACTCCAAAAGTGTCGTGTTGTGCACTCTGTTGTGATCCATTTTTGGTGTCAACCAATCGCTGAGCTTGTGTGTTGGCGACCTTAGACCCTCTCGCCGCAGCCCAGGTGGGCGTGGCCTTTGCCGGCTCCCCCGCCTCGGCGTCGGTCCGGCATCGCTTCTCGGCCTTTTGGCTAAGATCAAGTGTAGTATCTGTTCTTATCAGTTTAATATCTGATACGTGCCCTACCCGGGCACCATATATTAAATTGATTTTTGGAACTGGGAGATGGAATAGGGGCTTGCTCCATCCACTCCACGCATCGACCCGGTATTGCAGTACTTCTGGGAACGGTGCACTCTCCTAAAGTGTTCAATGAAAGAAATGTTTCAGTCTTGTGTGGCAGCAGGTGTTAATGGAAGTAGTGTGTGTGTATGGGTGTTGTAGCTGATCGTGTACTCTACTGGCAAAGGTGGAATGGTGGTGTGAAAAACAAAAACAAAAAAACATCTCTGTTCTTGGCAAGGCAAGTTTATTTATATAGCACATAACAACAACAACAAATACCCGTCACTGCACAGTTTTGATGTCTCTCTTATCTCTTCGAGTCTTTACTAACCAGCTGATGAGTGGAATCAGGTGTGTTCTTGATTGTCCAACCGTTGGTGAGGATTGCGAAGAGGGACAGGGTGCCTCTGACTGGAAGCCTGGGAATTCATACTTACCTGGCAGGGGAGACACCATGATCAGGAAGGTGGTTCACCCAGGGCGAGGCTCGGCCATTGCACTCCGGTTGTGCTGACCCCTGCGAATTCCCCAAATGTGGGAATCTCGACTGCATAATTTATGGTAGTGGGGGACTGCGTTCGCGCTCTCCCCTCGACACACTGGTTAAAAGAGCAGATTGTTAAAGTTCCCCTTTGTATTTCTTCTTCTGATGACCTAGGAAGTCTAGAGAATTGAACTGCAGTGCTTGATCCAGAGATATAAAGCAACCTAGGAGCAGTCTGCGAAAGTATGTTTTAAACAAAAAAATTGTTCTTCTATTTTATTTTATTTATGTCATTTTTCAAATAATCTCCAATATTGAACGAACGATCTGAGTGACAGCAGTGGTCCTAGAGGCAAAGTTGTTCAGAATGAGGAGCGCTATCATCTGGTATGACTACCTTGTGCATGTGTGAAAAATCAGGTGATAAACAATCGCCTGTGGCCGTATTCATGTTGTTGTTTTGTCCGTTTACAGCGCCACCAAGTGGCCAGTCGCCACATCCCTTTTCACCTGACCACAGGCTGAGCCCGTACACGGGTGTACCGACTTGGGTGTAATTGTCTCATTCCGTTGGAGAGTTATAGCCATTTAAGTAAAGCCCGCCTCGCCCACTCCCAACGTTTTGGCGTCCCGTCGCCAACGTGAATCGAAATTCCGACTTTTTTCCCCGTCACTCTTGGCAGTCAGACTCCAGAGAATCTTTCTGCGCCGGTTTGGGTCAGATCGGGCAAAAGACCTAGGACTAGTGTGCAAAAGTAGGTTTTTCAGAAAATCCCAAATACCCGAAAATCTCGCCAGCGCGACCATCGAATCCGAGGCGTGCGTCTTGTTCGGCCCGAGCCAAGGATTCCGGTGATGTAAGACACTTGGGTCTGCGACGGACGGTTCAGGAGTTACGAGCCATTTCGTACTTTTGATCGCTGCAGCGCCACCTTGGGGCCGACCGGGGCGAGCCTTGGTGATGATGTAGAATCGGGGCGGGTACTACCATCCCGTCAGAGTTTCAAGTCTCTACGGCGTACGCTTTGGTCTGCCTGCTCACTTTTAGGGCAGAATGTGGATGATCCAAAATCCCAGGTCGCACTCCAAAAGTGTCGTGTTGTGCACTCTGTTGTGATCCATTTTTGGTGTCAACCAATCGCTGAGCTTGTGTGTTGGCGACCTTAGACCCTCTCGCCGCAGCCCAGGTGGGCGTGGCCTTTGCCGGCTCCCCCGCCTCGGCGTCGGTCCGGCATCGCTTCTCGGCCTTTTGGCTAAGATCAAGTGGTCTGGTCGGACGGTTGAGACTGCGATCGCCTCTTGTTGGACTTGGTCTCGTGTGTTGCTTGTCACACGGGACATACACCCTTCAGGAGGTACATTGACAAGCGGCTTTTAATTGACGACTCGTTCCACGAGGAATCTTCTGGTTTTAAGGTAAGCAGGTTTTAATTTATTTATTGTATATTTATTGTTGGATTTTAGCCGCAGCAGGCTAGTGGTGCCTCCAACATGTCGGCTGCTCGTGCCGGCATGAGGAGGCACCACAGCGTGCGTTTTAAATTTAAAACAAAGGAGGATGGCACTCTCCAGGTGATGTCCAGGCTGGACTTTTCCAGGAAGTGCATCCAACAGACTCTTGGTTTTAAGGCTACCGATATAAACTGCTTGTTGACTCTGCCCCTGAATCATGGCTTTGATGTAAGTTTTGCTTCTGCTTCCTTGCTAAGTACTTTTTGGACTCGGTATGAAATGTGTAAAGCCAATTTCTCCATGTTCACTGTGGAAAAACTGACTGATAATTCACTGAAAGTTGTGATTGTCAGGATGTTTAATGAAACAGTTAGTGGAGAAGATATTTCTGTATGGTTGGCAAGATATTGCTCTATTCGTGGACAACCAGTCAAGGTTTTAGACGAAGACGGTATCTGGAGCTGTGCGTGGAGAGTGCCCATTAAACAATGGGCAGATCCCAACAGCTACCATGGCCTGAGTCAAATACCCTCTATGATTGTGTTGGGAGAGAATAGAGGCTACATCCATTATCAAGGGATGCCCAAGCTATGCCGCAAGTGTGGTCAACTTGGGCATCTTGCCGAGGCGTGCCAAGAAGTAGTGTGTAGGAAGTGCAGAGAAATTGGGCACACTTTTGAAGAGTGCAAAAATGGCAGAAAGTGCAACCTCTGTGGAGAATCATCCCATCTCTACAGAGACTGCCCCCAAAGTTTTGCCAACAAGCTGAAAAGCAACAAAATGGCCGCCCCACCCAAAGACCAAACGATAAAGGAGGCGGGCCCTGAGGTTTTGGCGGGAAATTCAAATCCCCAGCCAGCCTCAGGGATTGGACAAGAAGAAGGAAGTGGGGCGGCCACAGGGGCGGAGTCAACTCGAACAGCTGGTCAGGGGGAGGAAGCCAATCCTCAAAATGATAATGGTAAAAAAGAAGTGGAAGATAAAGAGGAGGAAACGGCTTCCTCCCTCATAACCGTGTCTGAGGCTAGTGAGTCAACTAGTGGGAGTGAGACAGATTCTTCTCTTCCCAATGCTCAAGTGCAGAAAAGAACTGCGAGATCTCCTCTGGTTCAAACAGAGGAGAAAAAGCTGCGGGTAGCGCATCGGCTAGATAGTTCCCCCATGGAAGATCTAGACCGTATGTGGCCCGCAGAATCTCCTAATGAAGTATCTTTTCTGCATTTCAAGCTAAGAACATCGTCGCCAAAGGATTCGCAAGAGGTTCTCTCTGTGAGCCCTGAGGCGTCGAGCACTTGCTCCCCTGATCCCAGGTTTTCTGGGGAAAAGGAAAGGCAAGTGCAACAAGAAATAACCTGATTTTAATTATGTCTCTGTAGTCCATTTGTCGATTTTAAATGTCTCATACCTTTTTAACCATACTGCTCATGGCTCTCACTATCTCCACAATCAATGTGAGAAGTGTGAGGAGCAATATTCGAGCACAGAGTGTCCTATCCTTTTTAAAAACTTTTAAGTCAGATGTGTTTTTATTACAAGAATGTGGTCTGCCTTTTTTAACGAATTATAGGAAGTGGGAGGAGATTTGGACCCCAGGAGTTTCCGTTTGGAGTGGGTCCAATTTTAACAAAAATGACGGTGTTGCTATTTTAATCCAAAACCCAAATATCTTGGTGAAGGGCAGCACTGTGGTGAGGGACGGGCGGGCAATTTTAGCTAATCTGACTTTTTTAGGTAAGGATTTTAACATTTTAAATGTGTATGGTTTTACAGATAAAAACAATAGGTATGAGCTTTTAGAAGACCTGCAGCCCCACATGTTAGGTAGGGCTCCCCTAGTGGTAGCAGGGGATTTTAATTGTGTTTTAACCAAGAAAGACAGGAAGAGGACAGAGGATTTTAGAATTGACAAAACATCGGTTTTATTGCAGGATTTAGTTAGAGATTTTAAATTAGTAGACTGTTTTAAAGCAATGCATCAGAGAGAGGAGGGCTTCACCTGGTTCAGTGGTGACGGCACCAGAGCCTCTCGCATTGACTACGTTTTTACACGGGACTGCCTGCCAACCGATGCAACATTAACCCCCTCTTTTTTTCAGATCACACAATGCTGTCATGCACCCTTTCACTGCCCACTGGTGTGACCGCAGGGGGAGGGCTGTGGAAGCTGAACTGCTCCCTTTTGGAAGATAAAGATGTAGTTAGTGAGTATAGGGAGCAGTTCAGCCAATGGCAGACCCTCCAAGATTTTTATGACTCACGTGCACAGTGGTGGGAGATGGTGAAAGAACGGACGAGACAGTTTTTTAGAAAGACAGGAAAAATCAAAAAGAATAGATTAAATCGACGCATGATGGGGCTGCAAAAACGACTACAGAGATATTTTAATCTTTTAAACGATGGGATCGATTTTAGTGAAGAAATCAAAGAAATAAAGAAAGAAATGTCTGTTTTATCCGAAATTCAAAGCAAAGGTGTCATTTTAAGGAGCAGGGAGAAGGAGATTGAGGAAGGTGAAAGGTGTACCAGGTATTTCTTTAAAAAAATTATTTCACGGGGTGGGGCAATCACAGCTTTGAAAAGTGGAGGGAGGGAGGTTCACACCACAAAAGAAATTTTAAAGGAAACTGAAGTATTTTATGAAAACCTATACAGCACCAAAGAAGTTCACAATGACACGTTACGGGAAGTTTTAGAGTTTTTAGAAAAGAAAGTCGATGGCGAAGGTACAATTTTATCTCAAGATTTCAACATTTTAGAAATTCACAAAGCACTTAAAAGTTTTAAACGAGGAAAGTCCCCCGGCACAGATGGACTTCCTCTGGAGTTTTATTTGACTTTTTGGGATATTTTAGCTTTTGACTTACTGACGGTTTTTAAAGAATTTGAGACTCTTGAAAGACTTCCTGACAGCTTTAGAATAGGGATAGTTTCACTTTTACATAAGAAAGGGGACAAGACAGACTTACGGAACTGGCGACCCATTACCCTTTTAAATGTCGACTGTAAACTTTTTAGCAAAATTTTAGCCACACGCATGTCGACAGTTTTAGAGGACGTAATCCACCCGGATCAAGCATGCGCTGTGCCACGAAGGAAGATCACGGACAGCCTGGTGCTGATCAGAGACGCCATCTGTTATGCGAGAGACAGAAACCTTCGGCTAGTAGTCCTAAATTTAGACTTTGAAAAAGCATTCGACCGTATCTCGCACCAGTTCCTTTTTAAGGTACTGGGCAAAATGGGGTTTCCAGGGCGGTTCATAGCCTGGGTGGGACTGCTGTACAACAGTCTGGTCAGCAGAATTGTAGTTAACGGGCATTTATCCAAAGCTGTTAATATCCACAGCGGCGTCCGTCAGGGGTGTCCTTTATCTCCCCTCCTGTATGTGGCTTGTATTGAGCCACTGGCACAAATCTTGAGAAGGGACAAATGGATTAAAGGACTAGGCATTCCAGGGACTAGTGGACTGACGGCAACCTGCGTTTTATACATGGACGACGTGACCCTTTTAGCAACGGACGTTTTATCGGTACGAAGAGCAATGGACTTGACTGACTGGTACGGTCGGGCCTCAGGCGCCAAGCTCAATAGGAGCAAGTCTGAGGCCCAGCTCTTCGGGCCGTGGGGGAACATTGACACAGGTGGACTAGATTTGGATTTTAAAGATAATAATTTGAAAATTTTAGGTGTAAAATTTGACAGGGAGGGTGGAGGACAAGGAAACTGGACTGACATGTTAGGGAAAGTTAGGCAAAGACTGGGCTTTTGGGGACTAAGAAATCTGACGTTTGAAGGCAAGATTTTAATTTTTAAAGCTGTGATTTTACCACTGATTTTACTTGTCTGTTCTGTTTTTAGTCCCCCACGAAGTTTCCTGATTTACCTGGAGAGGGCAGTGTTTTATTTCCTGTGGGGGTCCAAGTGGGAGCGACTCAGAAGAGAAGTAGTGAAGAAAAAAAGAGAGAATGGCGGAAAAGGGCTCCCAGACCCCCACCTGTTTTTAGGCAGCCGCTTCACTGCCCTCCACATTAAATATGCACTGACCCCATCCAGAGAACACAAGACAGCAGCCATGACCCGATTCTGGATGGGGTCGTACCTAAGATCTTTGAAAATTTTACCTGTTGATCTTAAATGTCCAGTGTCTTTTAATCTGTCAAAAGAACATCTTTTTATTAAGGAATTTTTAAAGAAATATCTTTTAGAAACAAATGATGCCACTATTTTAACTAATCACAAGTCTCTTGTCTCTCTTGTGCAGGATCGAGAATCGGTGAGTCCGGTTCCAGGCCTCACACTAGGTGAGGCCAAAACTGTTTGGAAGAACGCAGCCCACCCAGCTCTCCAGAACAGGCTGAAGGACTTGTCGTGGATGGTGGCCCATGAGATCCTCCCGGTCAGGGCGGTCATGCACTCCAGAGGCATGGCCAAAGACTCCACCTGCCCACGGTCCGGATGTGGTTCTCCGGAGACCGTCCAACATCTGCTCTGGGAGTGCGGCGCTGCGCGGGACCTGTGGGCCAAGACCGGCCCCCTGTTTTTCCCGTGCCTGCCGGCGGGTCGGGCCCAGGTGGACTATAAGCTCGCCATCCTGGGGGTGGGTCAGGGCTTGAAGGAGTTGACACCACCAACATTTGCCTCGCTCTGGCTCACCCTCAACCATATAAAGGATGCCATCTGGGCCACCAGAAACCTGCTGGTGGGGAAACGCGTGACGGTCCCCCTCCACGCGTGCGAGCAAAGAATAACATCAACGCTGCAGGGTGGGCCGCACGTCGTTATTCGGATGGGGGGGCCGGGGTCACACGGAGAAGGTCCCGGCCGCCACCGCACCTGGCCGCCCGTAGATGCACCCTCACCACTCTGGCTACGGGAACAGCGGGCCAGCGGGCCGGAGGAGAGGGGATCTCCGCTGGGCACTGGAAGCGAGGAGTCTGGTGCCTGTTCTGGAGACCTGGAGTGAATGGACACTCTTGATAGGGACTCACCCTCGATCCTGTACGAGAGATGTTTTATTTGGCATATTTTATTGTTTTATTGTTTATTGTTTTGTATTTGTAGTTCTATTTATTTTAATCCATTTTATCTTCCTTTAAAACAACACACGTCAACATACATGGACTTTTACACAACACAATAACACAACTGATTTTAACCCCTTACCTGTCGCCCCCCTTTTTGACAATCGAGTGCAAAATGACATACCCATAATAAAATGGATGTTGCTAATGAGTCCTTCTGGCTACACACAAAACCAAGGTATCATTTAAAAGCTGACATTTGACAGTTTACTATGAAATACTAAGAATTGCTCTAGCAATTACTAATAGAAAGATAAAGAAGCTCAAAAACAATGGAAAAAAATATATTTTTGTATAATAAATTTTTATGAAAAAGAAAATTGCTTAAGGCAAATATGTACGGGCCTGGAAACACAAGCAATCTAAAGCCATAGTTCTTAACAATGTAGGTTTCAAATTTGAAGTTCTTACAAGCAAAAATGATTTTTTTACAAGCATTTATTTCAGCGCATGTCTAGGCACCTACCCAAAAAGGCCACTTGGAGACTCCAAAGGGCCACTTGGTAACCAACTTTTACCATGATCTATAACATGTTTTTTTGATCCTTTCAATATATTTTCTTATTATAATATGACAAAGCATAACTTGTATACTGTCTCTGGTGTATTGTTTACATCCTAATAGTTTATAAAAATGCATTTATGTGCATTTTTGGAAAGGCTCCAAAAGGACCATAAAGTGACACTTGGCACTTGCTTATAAAAAGTATATATAACAAAGTCTTTGTTTACTACCAATAATTTAATGGTTGTTTAAAGAATGACAGATTATTTAGCACAAAAAAAAACGTTTTATTAATTTATACATCTGTATATAGTTACAAACTATAGTTTCTTAGTTATTAGCAATCAACACAGTGATAACATTTCTCAAAAAAAATGAATACATAAATAAACAAATGTACTACTTACAAAGTATTGCACAGTTTGGCAGTGCTGTTCTGTTGATGGTTTGTCAATTAGCCGGTAGTTAGTTCACCCGGTGTTCAGCACACATAGAGGAGAGTTTTACCACAGGTTTGTCAAGCCCACTCGTCCACCCGATACATATACTCTCACAGTCCCTATTGCGAAATTGCTATCATTCTTTGGACTAAATATGAAGTCACACTAGGAGGTTGTTTTGTGCATGATACTTAGGGAGGTAGCAGAAAGCTGCATCACAGTTTTGACACTTCACAGGAGAATTCCGGTGGCACACCTTACATATGCGTCTACCTGCCCTGCTGCCGTTGGTGATGTGCACAGGACTGTGACACCCACAAAAAGTACGAGAAGGAGGGTCAAAAACCTTGCTTTTGGTGGGATGTCCTGCCAGCTCGTCTCTTTCTTCCGTTCTTTCCTCTTGAACTTCTGGAGGCAGCTGAAGATGTTGCAGCCACACATGGATGCTTTACATGTTGTCCAGAGCCCTCTGGTTCCCAGTCATCATCTGAAGTTGTCTCACTGTTAAATTACACAAAAAGTATTAGAAATACACTTAACATAACTGATTATCTTACACATGAATACATGCATATTAATGCCTTTTCATATCAGAAATTCAAACAATCATTCACATACAGCAATCTTCCTCTACACCCACTCTATTGTTGCCCTGACTGCTAATTTGCACTACCAGCTTTGAAAATAAAATCTGTAAGGATGATTCACATACAGAAAATTCACCTCCATAGCCACTCTATTGTTGCCCATTAACACTACCAGCTTAAAGATTTTATATTCAAAGAATCATTCACATAGAGCAATCTACATCCATAGCCCCTCTATTGTTGCCCTGATTGGACATTTACACTAACAGTTTACAGATTTTATATTCAAACGATCATTCACATACAACAATCTCCATTCATAGCCCCTCTTTTGTTGCCCTGATTGCACATTTACACTAACAGCTTACAGATTTTATATTCAAATGATCATTCACATAGGCTACAACAATCTGAGTCCATACCCTGCATATTTACACTACCAGCTAATAATGAAGACTGTGATCAGACAATAATAATGCCCTAAAATGCTATTTTTTGTCTCTCACTAAACATTACTTTACTTGCTTCACATTATTTGCTTACCACACAGTGCTGGGCTGCCTCTTTCCTCTTGAACTTCTGGAGGCAGCTGGAGATGTAGCAGACACACGGAGGCTGCACGGACGCATGTTGTCCAGAGGCCTCTGGTACCCTAGCTCTCATCCTCTGAAGTTTCGTCACTGTTGAATTACACAAAAGTGATTAGAAACACGCCTAACACAACTAGTTACCTTACACAATATAATTACATTTTCTTCTATGAATTTTTTTGTTTGAACTTCGTCTTGCGTTCTACATACAAAATAATAGCCTATAGCTAACGTTACAAAGTAATGTTGTACATGGTTTCTTCTAATTCAGCGCTTGAATAACAATTTCACTGCATTTCAATGTACTTATAAGCCGCAATAGTGCAGAAAATCAAAAACAGAAAGCAATGTAACACAAACTCACTAAAATGTTTAGACACTTACCGATCTAAAACTGGATCGCGACCTTCCAAACACATATCCTCTTCTCCGGAGTCGACGCTGGATACAGCCCTCTCTTCTGAATATTACACGGTTTCTTCATAACTGATTCGCGAAGTTCTTCCAATGCAGCAGCAGGAGAAAATAACTTCCGTCCCCGACGTGAACGCATTGAAGCAGGCGAATGCAAACAGAGCGGCGAATGCAAACAGAGCGACTGCATCAGAGTGAGCCAGAGAGCAGGTGACCTCTCTGCGTCACGACAATCACGTGTGCGCAAATTTCCAGGAAGCAAATGTTTGCGCAGACAAAGGAACACTGTTATAAACGCGAGATTATGCAAATCTGCACATTGGCGTATTCGTTATGGCATAGGCTTCACACTGGATGACAACACAAACGTTTCCCATTGCTATTGGTTTATTTTTTACCACATATATTATCATTATGCATGATCATACGTCACCAAAACCGCCTGTCATCCTTCAATACTTTCTAAAATTACATGGCCAGTTTTCATTGAACATCTTCTGGGCCGACCTCATTCATTTCCAGACACTCCACTAAATACACTGATATGTTATGTTTCATTGAATAATGCGCTAGATGTGGAGAGTTCGTCGAATAAACAGGACAACGCCCTCGTGATTAGCAAATTTCAGGATGTAAACAATATACATTCTATGGATATTTTTAACAGTTTGCATATTTTTGGACACATTTTTACCATGGTGATCATATACTGGACTCTTCCCAAGGTAAAAAGATCGATGTCATCATTATTCTGCCAAGCATTACATTTCCACAACACAAAAAAGGTAAAGACCCCCCCTCTCTTCATAGTTGTATCTTATTGTTTATGTTGATACAGAATTACAAAAAACGGTTGCAAAGTTATCTTGATTGTATAATGCTTATAACGAGACGAATATACAGTGTCGTATCTTTCAAACAATGTATTGGTTAACCTTATTACTTGCCAAAATGATATTGTAAACACAAGATAAATGTAAACAATAAAAGTTGGGATCACCGGTGATCCCATGCAGAGCAAGGGGTTAAACTGTAAATAATGTCCTTTCGTTGTTTTAAGATATGTGGAAAAAAAAAATGTGATGTATAAGGAAAGAATGGATATTGAAAGAGAACAATAGAAACAATGTGACAATAAACCTTTTCGAAAGAAAAATCTGTTCTTATCAGTTTAATATCTGATACGTGCCCTACCCGGGCACCATATATTAAATTGATTTTTGGAACTGGGAGATGGAATAGGGGCTTGCTCCATCCACTCCACGCATCGACCCGGTATTGCAGTACTTCTGGGAACGGTGCACTCTCCTAAAGTGTTCAATGAAAGAAATGTTTCAGTCTTGTGTGGCAGCAGGTGTTAATGGAAGTAGTGTGTGTGTATGGGTGTTGTAGCTGATCGTGTACTCTACTGGCAAAGGTGGAATGGTGGTGTGAAAAACAAAAACAAAAAAACATCTCTGTTCTTGGCAAGGCAAGTTTATTTATATAGCACATAACAACAACAACAAATACCCGTCACTGCACAGTTTTGATGTCTCTCTTATCTCTTCGAGTCTTTACTAACCAGCTGATGAGTGGAATCAGGTGTGTTCTTGATTGTCCAACCGTTGGTGAGGATTGCGAAGAGGGACAGGGTGCCTCTGACTGGAAGCCTGGGAATTCATACTTACCTGGCAGGGGAGACACCATGATCAGGAAGGTGGTTCACCCAGGGCGAGGCTCGGCCATTGCACTCCGGTTGTGCTGACCCCTGCGAATTCCCCAAATGTGGGAATCTCGACTGCATAATTTATGGTAGTGGGGGACTGCGTTCGCGCTCTCCCCTCGACACACTGGTTAAAAGAGCAGATTGTTAAAGTTCCCCTTTGTATTTCTTCTTCTGATGACCTAGGAAGTCTAGAGAATTGAACTGCAGTGCTTGATCCAGAGATATAAAGCAACCTAGGAGCAGTCTGCGAAAGTATGTTTTAAACAAAAAAATTGTTCTTCTATTTTATTTTATTTATGTCATTTTTCAAATAATCTCCAATATTGAACGAACGATCTGAGTGACAGCAGTGGTCCTAGAGGCAAAGTTGTTCAGAATGAGGAGCGCTATCATCTGGTATGACTACCTTGTGCATGTGTGAAAAATCAGGTGATAAACAATCGCCTGTGGCCGTATTCATGTTGTTGTTTTGTCCGTTTACAGCGCCACCAAGTGGCCAGTCGCCACATCCCTTTTCACCTGACCACAGGCTGAGCCCGTACACGGGTGTACCGACTTGGGTGTAATTGTCTCATTCCGTTGGAGAGTTATAGCCATTTAAGTAAAGCCCGCCTCGCCCACTCCCAACGTTTTGGCGTCCCGTCGCCAACGTGAATCGAAATTCCGACTTTTTTCCCCGTCACTCTTGGCAGTCAGACTCCAGAGAATCTTTCTGCGCCGGTTTGGGTCAGATCGGGCAAAAGACCTAGGACTAGTGTGCAAAAGTAGGTTTTTCAGAAAATCCCAAATACCCGAAAATCTCGCCAGCGCGACCATCGAATCCGAGGCGTGCGTCTTGTTCGGCCCGAGCCAAGGATTCCGGTGATGTAAGACACTTGGGTCTGCGACGGACGGTTCAGGAGTTACGAGCCATTTCGTACTTTTGATCGCTGCAGCGCCACCTTGGGGCCGACCGGGGCGAGCCTTGGTGATGATGTAGAATCGGGCGGGTACTACCATCCCGTCAGAGTTTCAAGTCTCTACGGCGTACGCTTTGGTCTGCCTGCTCACTTTTAGGGCAGAATGTGGATGATCCAAAATCCCAGGTCGCACTCCAAAAGTGTCGTGTTGTGCACTCTGTTGTGATCCATTTTTGGTGTCAACCAATCGCTGAGCTTGTGTGTTGGCGACCTTAGACCCTCTCGCCGCAGCCCAGGTGGGCGTGGCCTTTGCCGGCTCCCCCGCCTCGGCGTCGGTCCGGCATCGCTTCTCGGCCTTTTGGCTAAGATCAAGTGGTCTGGTCGGACGGTTGAGACTGCGATCGCCTCTTGTTGGACTTGGTCTCGTGTGTTGCTTGTCACACGGGACATACACCCTTCAGGAGGTACAGTGACAAGCGGCTTTTTTATTGACGACTCGTTCTGCGAGGAATCTTCTGGTTTTAAGGTAAGCAGGTTTTAATTTATTTATTATTGTGTATTTATTGTTTGGATTTTAGCCGCAGCGGGCTGGTGGTGCCTCCAACATGTCGGCTGCTCGTGCCGGCATGAGGAGGCACCACAGCGTGCGTTTTAATTTCAAGCCAAAAGAGGATGGTACTCTCCTAACTTGTTCTAGATTGGATTTTTCACGGAAGTACATCCAACAGACTCTAGGTTTTAAAGCAATGGATATAAACTGTTTGTTGACTCTGCCCCAAAATCGGGGTTTTGATGTAAGTTTTACATCCGCTAATCTGCTGAATACTTTCTGGTCTCGGTTTGAAACATGCAAAGCCAATTTCTCCATGTTCACAGTGGAAAAGCTGACTGATAATTCACTGAAAGTTGTGATTGTCAGGATGTTTAATGAAACTGTGAGTGGAGAAGACATTGTTGTGTGGTTGGCAAGATATTGCTCTATTCGCGGACAACCAGTCAAGGTTTTAGACGAAGACGGTATCTGGAGCTGTGCGTGGAGAGTGCCCATACAACAATGGGCAGATCCCAACAGCTACCATGGCCTGAGTCAAATACCATCAATGATTGTGTTGGGGGAGAATAGAGGCTACATTCACTACCAAGGGATGCCCAAGCTATGCCGCAAGTGTGGTAAACTTGGACATCTCGCGAGGCATGTCGGGAAAATAATTTGCAGAAAGTGTAGAGAGATTGGGCACACCTTTGAAGAGTGCCACAATGGCAGAAAGTGCAACCTTTGTGGGGAGTCATCCCATCTCTACAGAGATTGCCCGAAAAGTTTTGCCAACAAACTTAAAAGCAACAAAATGGCCGCCCCACAAACAGAACAAAGGGAAGAACAAAGGATGGAGGAGGTGATCCCAGAGGTTTTGGCGGGAATTTCAAATTCCCAGCCAGCCTCAGGGATTGGTCAGGAAAGAGGAAGTGGGGCGGCCACAGGGGCGGAGTCACAAATGGAAACGGAACAGGGGGAGGAAACCACTCCCGGGCAAGACAAAGGCAAAGAAATAGAAAACGGAGAGGACGAAACGGTTTCCTCCCTCAATACCGTCTCGGAGGTGAGTATGCCCTCCAGTGGGAATGAAGTTGAATCTTCACTCCCAAATGCTCAAGTGCAGAAGAGAACTGCGGGTCTCCTCTGTGTATAACAGTGGAGAAAAGGCCGAGGGCCACACATCGGCTGGATAGTTCCTCCCCGGAAGATCTGGACCGCATGTGGCCCTCAGAATCCCCCAATGAAGTTTCTTTCCTGCACTTCAAGCTGAGAACATCGACACCGAAAGAGTCACAAGAGTTCAGCTCTGTGGATCCTGAGGTGTCAAGCTCTTGCCCCCCTGAACCCAGTCCCCATGGGAGAGGGGAGAGGCAGGAGACACAGGGAATACTATGATTTTATTTGTTTAAAATTGTAACCTTTTAAAAATGTATGTTTTAAGCTTCATGCCTTTCTATTTAATACTGCTTATGGCCCTCACAATCTCGACTATCAATGTGAGAAGTGTGAGGTCCACGTCTCGAGCACAGAGCATTTTTACCTTTCTAAAATCATGTAATTCAGATATGTTTTTATTACAAGAGTGTGCTTTGCCCTTTTTAACTCAGTACAGGAAATGGGAAGAGATGTGGACCTCTGGACCCTCAATATGGAGTGGGTCAAATCTTAATCGAAACGATGGAGTCGCTATACTGATTAAAAATCCAAATATCTTGGTAAAGGGCAGCACAGTGGTGAGGGACGGACGGGCACTTTTAGCAAACATGACTTTTTTAGGAAGGGATTTTAAAGTGTGCAATGTATATGGTTTTACGGGAAAAAACGAAAGGTATGAGCTTTTAGAGGACTTGCAGCCCCACATGCTGGGGAGGGCTCCTCTGGTAGTAGCAGGGGATTTTAACTGTTTTTAACTAGAGCAGATAGGAAAAGAACGGGGGATGATTTTAAAGTGGACAAAACATCAGTTTTATTGCAAAGCTTAGTCAGAGATTTTAAACTAGTTGACTGTTTTAAAAGTCTGCATCTAAGAGAGGAGGGTTTCACCTGGATCAGTGGTGATGGCACCAAAGCCTCTCGTATTGACTATGTTTTTACACGTGAATGCCCGCCAACTGATGCTAGATTGACTCCCGTTTACTTTTCTGATCACGCAATGCTATCCTGCACCCTAACACTAACCACGGACGTGACAGTAGGCAGAGGGATGTGGAAACTAAACTGCTCCCTGTTGCAGGATGAGGAGATAGTCAAAGAATACAGGGAGCAGTTTAGCCAATGGCAGACTCTCCAGGACTTCTTTGACTCACAAGCACTGTGGTGGGAAATGGTGAAGGGTAGGACTCAGACGTTTTTTAGAAACAAGGGCAAAGAGAAGAGAAAAAAGGAAAAGAGGTGCATCGTGGGGCTGCAAAAGAGGTTACAACGATATTTTAATCTTTTAAACAATGGTCTTGATTTTAGTAAAGAAATAAATGAAATCAAAAGAGTAATGTCTGCTTACGAACAAGAAAAAAGTAAAGGAGTAATACTTAGAAGTAAAGAACAAGAGTTGGAAGAAGGTGAAAAATGTACACGCTATTTTTTTAAAAAGATTATAACAAAAGGTGGGGGAATAACAAAATTAAAGACAGGTGGGGAAGAAGTGAAAGATACAGAGGGAATTTTAAAGCAAGTGGAACATTTCTTCTCTGAGTTATACAATGAAAAAATAGTGCAAGATGATGCAGTAAGAGAAATGCTAAGCCTTTTAGAAACAAAAATTGATAAGGAGTGTGCCTTTTTAACACAGGATTTTACGGTTCTCGAGTTGACAGAATGTAGAAAGGGTTTTAAAAAGGGGAAGTCCCCAGGGATGGATGGACTTCCCCTGGAATTTTATGAAACATTCTGGGACATTTTAGCACACAACCTATTGACCGTTTTTAAAGAGTTTGACAGACTGGACATATTACCCGACAGTTTTAGATCAGGGATAGTATCACTTTTACACAAGAAAGGAGACAAAGCAGACTTAAAAAATTGGAGACCAATCACTCTTTTAAATGTTGACTGTAAATTTTTTAGTAAACTTTTAGCTAGTCGTATGTCAAGAATTTTAGAGGACGTGATTCACCCGGATCAAGCGTGCGCTGTGCCAGGGAGGAAGATCACGGACAGCCTGATTTTGATAAGAGACGCAATCTGTTATGCGAGAGACAGAAACAATCGGCTTATAGTTCTAAATTTAGACTTTGAGAAAGCATTTGACCGAGTCTCGCACCAGTACCTGTTTCAGGTACTGGAAAAATTGGGGCTGCCAGGGAGGGTTCTAAAGTGGGTGGGGATGCTGTATAAAGACATAACCAGCAGAATTCTTATAAATGGGCACTTGACAAAAGCAGTAACTGTATGCAGTGGCGTCCGTCAAGGGTGTCCGTTATCTCCGCTCCTGTTTGTGGTTTGCATCGAACCACTGGCACAGCTCTTGAGAAGGGACCAATGGATCAAAGGACTGAGAATTCCAGGCACAAAAGGACTGACGGACTTAAAATGTGTTTTATATATGGACGATGTGACAATTTTAACAACTGACCTTTTATCAGTACAGAGAGCACTTGACCTGACTGACCAATACGGGCGAGCCTCTGGAGCAAAACTAAACAGAAACAAGTCCGAGGCCCAGCTTTTTGGACCATGGGGTGACATAGACACGACAGGACTAGACGTGAATTTTAAGGAAACTGACATTAGGATTTTAGGAGTAAAGTTTGACAAAGAGGGGGGTGGACAAGGAAATTGGACAGAAATGGTAGGGAAAGTTAGACAACGACTGGGCTTTTGGAGACTACGGACGCTGACATTGGAAGGGAAGATTTTAATTTATAAAGCTGTGATCTTACCCTTGTTTTTATTGCTTTGCTCTGTGTTTAGGCCACCAAGGCTCTTCCTCCTGACAGTCGAGAGGGCAGTGTTTTATTTCTTTTGGGGGTCAAAATGGGAGCGCCTGAAAAGAGAAGTGGTGAAGAAGAGGAAAGAGAATGGAGGGAAAGGCCTCCCCGACCCCCATCTGTTTTTAGCAAGTAGATTCACAGCACTGCATTTTAAATATGCAATAAACCCCTCCAGAGAAAACAAAACTGCAGCAATGGTCAGATTCTGGATGGGGTCGTATCTGCGTAGCTTGAAAGTTTTACCTGTCGATCTGACTGTCCCAGTGTCTTTTAACCTTCCACAAGAATATTGTTTTATTAAAACCTTTTTAAAAAGACATGATTTAGAGAATCAAGATGTCACTGTTTTAACAAATCATAAGCCTCTCATCTCTCTTGTGCAGGATCGGGAATCGGTGTGTCCGGTTCCAGGCCTCACACTAGGTGAGGCCAAAACTGTTTGGAAGAACGCAGCCCACCCAGCTCTCCAGAACAGGCTGAAGGACTTGTCGTGGATGGTGGCCCATGAGATCCTCCCGGTCAGGGCGGTCATGCACTCCAGAGGCATGGCCAAAAACTCCACCTGCCCACGGTCCGGATGTGGTTCCCCGGAGACCGTTCAACATCTGCTCTGGGAGTGCGGCGCTGCGCGGGACCTGTGGGCCAAGACCGGCCCCCTGTTTTTCCCGTGCCTGCCGGCGGGTCGGGCCCAGGTGGACTATAAGCTCGCCATCCTGGGGGTGGGTCAGGGCTTGAAGGAGTTGACACCACCAACATTTGCCTCGCTCTGGCTCACCCTCAACCATATAAAGGATGCCATCTGGGCCACCAGAAACCTGCTGGTGGGGAAACGCGTGACGGTCCCCCTCCACGCGTGCGAGCAAAGAATAACATCAACGCTGCAGGGTGGGCCGCACGTCGTTATTCGGATGGGGGGGCCGGGGTCACACGGAGAAGGTCCCGGCCGCCACCGCACCTGGCCGCCCGTAGATGCACCCTCACCACTCTGGCTACGGGAACAGCGGGCCAGCGGGCCGGAGGAGAGGGGATCTCCACTGGGCACTGGAAGCGAGGAGTCTGGTGCCTGTTCTGGAGACCTGGAGTGAATGGACACTCTTGATAGGGACTCACCCTCGATCCTGTACAAGAGATGTTTTATTTGGCATATTTTATTGTTTTATTGTTTTATTGTTTTGTATTTGTATTTCTATTTATTTTAATCCATTTTATCTTCCTTTAAAACAACACACGCCAACATACATGGACTTTTACACAACACAATAACACAACTGATTTTAAACTGTAAATAATGTCCTTTTGTTGTTTTAAGATATGTGAAAAAAAAAATGTGATGTATAAGGAAAAAATGGATATTGAAAGAGAACAATGGAAACAATGTGACAATAAACCTTTTCGAAAGAAAATCTGTTCTTATCAGTTTAATATCTGATACGTGCCCTACCCGGGCACCATATATTAAATTGATTTTTGGAACTGGGAGATGGAATAGGGGCTTGCTCCATCCACTCCACGCATCGACCCGGTATTGCAGTACTTCTGGGAACGGTGCACTCTCCTAAAGTGTTCAATGAAAGAAATGTTTCAGTCTTGTGTGGCAGCAGGTGTTAATGGAAGTAGTGTGTGTGTATGGGTGTTGTAGCTGATCGTGTACTCTACTGGCAAAGGTGGAATGGTGGTGTGAAAAACAAAAACAAAAAAACATCTCTGTTCTTGGCAAGGCAAGTTTATTTATATAGCACATAACAACAACAACAAATACCCGTCACTGCACAGTTTTGATGTCTCTCTTATCTCTTCGAGTCTTTACTAACCAGCTGATGAGTGGAATCAGGTGTGTTCTTGATTGTCCAACCGTTGGTGAGGATTGCGAAGAGGGACAGGGTGCCTCTGACTGGAAGCCTGGGAATTCATACTTACCTGGCAGGGGAGACACCATGATCAGGAAGGTGGTTCACCCAGGGCGAGGCTCGGCCATTGCACTCCGGTTGTGCTGACCCCTGCGAATTCCCCAAATGTGGGAATCTCGACTGCATAATTTATGGTAGTGGGGGACTGCGTTCGCGCTCTCCCCTCGACACACTGGTTAAAAGAGCAGATTGTTAAAGTTCCCCTTTGTATTTCTTCTTCTGATGACCTAGGAAGTCTAGAGAATTGAACTGCAGTGCTTGATCCAGAGATATAAAGCAACCTAGGAGCAGTCTGCGAAAGTATGTTTTAAACAAAAAAATTGTTCTTCTATTTTATTTTATTTATGTCATTTTTCAAATAATCTCCAATATTGAACGAACGATCTGAGTGACAGCAGTGGTCCTAGAGGCAAAGTTGTTCAGAATGAGGAGCGCTATCATCTGGTATGACTACCTTGTGCATGTGTGAAAAATCAGGTGATAAACAATCGCCTGTGGCCGTATTCATGTTGTTGTTTTGTCCGTTTACAGCGCCACCAAGTGGCCAGTCGCCACATCCCTTTTCACCTGACCACAGGCTGAGCCCGTACACGGGTGTACCGACTTGGGTGTAATTGTCTCATTCCGTTGGAGAGTTATAGCCATTTAAGTAAAGCCCGCCTCGCCCACTCCCAACGTTTTGGCGTCCCGTCGCCAACGTGAATCGAAATTCCGACTTTTTTCCCCGTCACTCTTGGCAGTCAGACTCCAGAGAATCTTTCTGCGCCGGTTTGGGTCAGATCGGGCAAAAGACCTAGGACTAGTGTGCAAAAGTAGGTTTTTCAGAAAATCCCAAATACCCGAAAATCTCGCCAGCGCGACCATCGAATCCGAGGCGTGCGTCTTGTTCGGCCCGAGCCAAGGATTCCGGTGATGTAAGACACTTGGGTCTGCGACGGACGGTTCAGGAGTTACGAGCCATTTCGTACTTTTGATCGCTGCAGCGCCACCTTGGGGCCGACCGGGGCGAGCCTTGGTGATGATGTAGAATCGGGGCGGGTACTACCATCCCGTCAGAGTTTCAAGTCTCTACGGCGTACGCTTTGGTCTGCCTGCTCACTTTTAGGGCAGAATGTGGATGATCCAAAATCCCAGGTCGCACTCCAAAAGTGTCGTGTTGTGCACTCTGTTGTGATCCATTTTTGGTGTCAACCAATCGCTGAGCTTGTGTGTTGGCGACCTTAGACCCTCTCGCCGCAGCCCAGGTGGGCGTGGCCTTTGCCGGCTCCCCCGCCTCGGCGTCGGTCCGGCATCGCTTCTCGGCCTTTTGGCTAAGATCAAGTGTAGTATCTGTTCTTATCAGTTTAATATCTGATACGTGCCCTACCCGGGCACCATATATTAAATTGATTTTTGGAACTGGGAGATGGAATAGGGGCTTGCTCCATCCACTCCACGCATCGACCCGGTATTGCAGTACTTCTGGGAACGGTGCACTCTCCTAAAGTGTTCAATGAAAGAAATGTTTCAGTCTTGTGTGGCAGCAGGTGTTAATGGAAGTAGTGTGTGTGTATGGGTGTTGTAGCTGATCGTGTACTCTACTGGCAAAGGTGGAATGGTGGTGTGAAAAACAAAAACAAAAAAACATCTCTGTTCTTGGCAAGGCAAGTTTATTTATATAGCACATAACAACAACAACAAATACCCGTCACTGCACAGTTTTGATGTCTCTCTTATCTCTTCGAGTCTTTACTAACCAGCTGATGAGTGGAATCAGGTGTGTTCTTGATTGTCCAACCGTTGGTGAGGATTGCGAAGAGGGACAGGGTGCCTCTGACTGGAAGCCTGGGAATTCATACTTACCTGGCAGGGGAGACACCATGATCAGGAAGGTGGTTCACCCAGGGCGAGGCTCGGCCATTGCACTCCGGTTGTGCTGACCCCTGCGAATTCCCCAAATGTGGGAATCTCGACTGCATAATTTATGGTAGTGGGGGACTGCGTTCGCGCTCTCCCCTCGACACACTGGTTAAAAGAGCAGATTGTTAAAGTTCCCCTTTGTATTTCTTCTTCTGATGACCTAGGAAGTCTAGAGAATTGAACTGCAGTGCTTGATCCAGAGATATAAAGCAACCTAGGAGCAGTCTGCGAAAGTATGTTTTAAACAAAAAAATTGTTCTTCTATTTTATTTTATTTATGTCATTTTTCAAATAATCTCCAATATTGAACGAACGATCTGAGTGACAGCAGTGGTCCTAGAGGCAAAGTTGTTCAGAATGAGGAGCGCTATCATCTGGTATGACTACCTTGTGCATGTGTGAAAAATCAGGTGATAAACAATCGCCTGTGGCCGTATTCATGTTGTTGTTTTGTCCGTTTACAGCGCCACCAAGTGGCCAGTCGCCACATCCCTTTTCACCTGACCACAGGCTGAGCCCGTACACGGGTGTACCGACTTGGGTGTAATTGTCTCATTCCGTTGGAGAGTTATAGCCATTTAAGTAAAGCCCGCCTCGCCCACTCCCAACGTTTTGGCGTCCCGTCGCCAACGTGAATCGAAATTCCGACTTTTTTCCCCGTCACTCTTGGCAGTCAGACTCCAGAGAATCTTTCTGCGCCGGTTTGGGTCAGATCGGGCAAAAGACCTAGGACTAGTGTGCAAAAGTAGGTTTTTCAGAAAATCCCAAATACCCGAAAATCTCGCCAGCGCGACCATCGAATCCGAGGCGTGCGTCTTGTTCGGCCCGAGCCAAGGATTCCGGTGATGTAAGACACTTGGTCTGCGACGGACGGTTCAGGAGTTACGAGCCATTTCGTACTTTTGATCGCTGCAGCGCCACCTTGGGGCCGACCGGGGCGAGCCTTGGTGATGATGTAGAATCGGGGCGGGTACTACCATCCCGTCAGAGTTTCAAGTCTCTACGGCGTACGCTTTGGTCTGCCTGCTCACTTTTAGGGCAGAATGTGGATGATCCAAAATCCCAGGTCGCACTCCAAAAGTGTCGTGTTGTGCACTCTGTTGTGATCCATTTTTGGTGTCAACCAATCGCTGAGCTTGTGTGTTGGCGACCTTAGACCCTCTCGCCGCAGCCCAGGTGGGCGTGGCCTTTGCCGGCTCCCCCGCCTCGGCGTCGGTCCGGCATCGCTTCTCGGCCTTTTGGCTAAGATCAAGTGTAGTATCTGTTCTTATCAGTTTAATATCTGATACGTGCCCTACC
>JAZAVI010001106.1:0-17944 GCA_036326025.1 Chrosomus eos | reverse complement strand
AAGGGGGAAGAAAAAAAAAAAAAAAAAAAAAAAAAAGCTGCAAGCAGCAATAACCGGGGCCAAGCGCAAAGAAGACGACAAGACATGCAACATGTGTCAGACCAACTGCACCCAAGGAGCAATTTAAGACATTTAAAGATTAATTTAGGCAAAATGGCTTAAAAATCACACTAATTAACTAAAAATGTGATTTAATGGATTATCACTTTTGACCAAAGGTGGCGTAGTTACAAAAACGATTTTATGTGGTCAGAGTCTGGGGGACAATGACAAACCTTAAGACCAGTGGCATTAAAATTACGAGATTTTTTCAAAAGTTTTTAGAAATTATGTTATAACTTTTGACCAAAAGGTGGCGCTGTCTCAAAATGTTTGAGTACCTTCAGGGCATGGTGCTGATGGCACATGCTGGGGTTTTGTAATGTTCACCAAATGCATTCGTTAAGAATAGCATGTTACGTTCTATTATAGCGCCACCAAAGGCTCAATCCCACCTTTTTTTTTTATGTGACCTCATAGTGAGCCTACATGTGTGTGTAAAATTTGGTAAAAATATCTCATTTAGTTTTGGAGTTATATACATTTATGTGAATAAAACACATAAAAAATGACTGACACGGGGACTTTGATTGGATTTTACTACCCTTTACTATCAATATTTTCGCTTTTGGGCATTAGCGTTTAGCCTATCGCCCTATGTTTCCAAACTTCGGGCGGTGGTTTCGTCTCGATGGGAACAAGCGGTTTCGAAATATCCCCAAATTTGTTTTTTGCGTTTAAATCCAACGCTACACAAAACCGTAAAAAAAAACCAAGCATTTTGGTATCTTGGATCGGCAAGGATTCAGGAACCCAAAGAATGACTCCTTTGAAAAAAAGTCAACCACACCCAAGTTAAGCATTTGAAAAAAAAAATTTTTCCCCTAGGTGGCGCTGTTTCGAAAATTCTCAGGCTCCTTTTAGGGATCGTACTGATGACCCATACCGAGTTTCGTAACAATTCGTTCATGCGTTCAAAAATACAGCATTTTAGCACATAATTCAAAATGGCCGACAGCCCAAAAAAAGGCCGATTGGGAAAAAATTGGGATATCGTCGACTCGGCATGACGCCCTGATTTTAACAAAACCAATTTATTATTTTTGGACAAACTGTTCAGTAGTTTTTGAGCAAAAATAGCAATTTTTCGTATCTCTGGACCAGTAGGTGGCGCTGCGCCAAAACGCAGCATGTAGTTCAGGTCTGCTTGTAATGACATGCCCAAGTTGGTTTGAATAGATAAAGCTTTGCGGAGATACAGCTTTGTCTTTTTTGCAAGCGCTACAAAAAATTTAAATTTGCGGGTATTCGAGAAAAAATTGCAGCTTTTTTTATAAACCCATAACTTTTTGCAGACGGTCGGGAGTTTTCGGGTTCAATTTTGGTGAAAATGGGAACAAGGGCCCTGGAGGAGTTCGAAAAAGTATTTTTTTCGGATAATTCAAATGGGGGACAAATTGTGTGAGGAAAATGACCATGGGTGAAATCAAATTGGCATGAGCCAAGGAAAAGAGGACAAGGATTTGTGATTCTAGCCATTATGGGTTAAAAAGGTATAAGCTAAAAATGATTTTTTTTGGAAGTTTCCCTAAATTGATTTGGAACCCCCAAATTTGCTCGGGTGACTTTTCAGACTGTCTCTTTCGTGTCCCAAAAATTTATAACTTTCCCCGCAAACGGTTCTATGGGCTGCCATAGACCCCCAGTCGGAAAAAAAAAAGGGAAGAAAAATAAAAACCCAAAAACAGTTTTAAATAGGTGCCACCGCATTCGTGTTGGCCTAATAAGAACCGGAACAGATAAATAGGTGCCCGCCCTTTTGGTGTTGGCCCCTAAAATATTAAAAATAAAAAGCGCAAGCAGCCATTACGGGGAAAAGCAGCAAAGACAAAGAATCCAAAATTGGAATGTCAAAAAAAATTTTTAAAAAATGAAATTAAAGGGGCATTTTAAAAAAATGTAGGCAAAATGGCTAAAAAAAATTTTAAAATTAAAAAAAATTAAAATTTAGGGATAACTTTGACCAAAGGTGGCCCCCTTTGAAATTTTTGATTTGATGTGGTCAGGGGGGGGGTGACTTTTGACACATACAATTTGGTGTAAAATTTTCAACATTGAATTTTAAAACCTTAATATTCTTTTTGGCACTGCTCAAGTGCTGGGTATAAAAACGGTTTCATCTTGCACGAAATTTAACTTTTGTCGGGCACGGTTGGAGATATCGATTTTTTTGGTAAAACCCCGGAAAAAAAGGTCTAGGAGGAGTTCGAAAAAGTAGGTTTTGGACAAAATAAAATGGCACAGGGGGGTTCGGAAATAAGGGCCTGGGTATCTATGTTCCACTTGCCCCAAGGATCTTTTTAAAAACCATGGCATTTCAAAAGGCGATTTATTAAAAGTTATTGCTTTTTGGAAAAATTTTATTATTTTTTGCCCAAAGGGGGCGGTTTGAAATATTTTTGTATTTGGGGGATGGTGGTGGACCCTTTGAAGTTTTTTTAATATTCCCAAAGTTTTTTTGTATAGATTTTTTTTTTTCCAAAACTTATTAATCAATGGGAATTTCAGTTTTTTGTTCTATTTGCGCCCCCGGGCTAGCCCCACTTTTTTTTTGGGTTTTAGGGAAAAGCCCTAGAGGTTCAATTTTTGGAAATTTCCAACTTCGAGAAGACTTATATGAAAAAACAGTAAAAAAGATGACAGGATTTTTTTTAAATTTTTACATTTTACATAATATTTTGATTTGGGCTTAGGATAGTTGAGCCCAAAAATTTGGGGGGGTTTGCTGACGGACAATTTCAAATTTGCAAAGTTTTGCGCAAACCAAGTCAAAAGAAGAAAAACCCCAGTTTTTGGATCTTGGTGGCAACGATTCGGAAACCAAAAAGGGACCCGTAAAATGGGTCCCCCAAAAATTTGCTTGAAAAAAAAATTTCAATAGGGGGCCTTTTTAAAAAATTCTCGGCCTTTAGGGACTACTGTCCCCCTCGGTTTGTAAAAATTGCGGTTAAAAATACAATTTTCCCCAATTTCGGGCCCACAAAAAAAGGGCCGTTTAGGAAAAAAGGGAACATGCTCGGATGGCCCTGAACAAGAGCCAATTTTAATTTTTTTTTAAAAACTTTCGATTAGGCAAAAATAGAATTTTTGTTTTGGACCGTAGGTGGCGCCCCCAAAGGGAATGTGGTCGGGTATTTTTGAATAAACATTAAATTTTGGTTTTAAAAAAAAGCTTGGGGAGTAAAGCTTATGTTTTTTCCAACGCCAAAAATTTTTGCGGGTTTTCGAAAACCCTTGCAACGAGAACCCATTTTTTTTTGTGCACGGTTGGGATGATCGGTTAAATTTTTGGTGAAATCGGAAAAACGGCTTGGAGGAGTTAAAAAAAGTAGTTTTTTCGGGAAATTTAAAAGGGCGGACAAATTTGTCGTGGAAAATGGTATTTGGGGCTCAAATCTGACCAAGGAATAAAGGGCAAAGGATTTTAAGCCTTTTTCAAAAGGGTTAAAAGCTTTTGGAAATTTTGGGAATTTGGGGGCCAGAGGGGTTGGTTGGAACTCCAAAATTTTCGGGACCGATGCCAAACAGTGTAAAAATTTTCATCTTTCCCAAAAAACGGTTTTGGGGCCCATAAAAGGGGGAAAAAACGGAAAAAAATAAAAACCGGAAAGATACAATGGTGCCCCCGCCCTTTCCCGGGCCCCCTTTAATAAAAAACCGGGAACAGATTACAAATCCCCCCCCTTTTGGTGCTGGCCCAAACAGCAGCCATTTTCGGGGGCGAAAGTTTTGCGACAAAAACTGCCAACAGGCTAAAGTTTTTCAGCCAACTAACAAAAGCAATTAAAAACTTTAAAAAGACAATTGTGGCGAAAGGGCTGAAAAAACAAAAAAACCTTAATAAAAATAGATTTTTTGGAATAAAATTGGGAAAAAATGCGAGGAAAATGAGTATGGGTCGGGTGAGGTGAAATTGAAAAAAAGTTTTGTTGTAAAGGCTTGAAAAGTTAAACAAAAATAGTATTTTGGCAGGGGCCTAAAATTTGGCCGGTTACAAATGGTTTTCTCTACAAACAAACAAAATTTTTTGGGCAGGGTTGGGTGATACATTCGAGGTTTAAAATGGAAAAAACGGCAGGAGGAGCGAAAAAGATTTTGATGAAAAACAATGGCGCAGGAATTGGCCCAAATTTTAAAAACCTTTGGTATCTATGTTTCATTTTTCCCAAGGGGAATCTATTAAAAGCCGGGGCTTTTAAAAGGCAGATTTATTCAAAATTTTTTTTTGGAAATTTTTTTAACTTTTGACCAAAGGGGGCGCTTTTCGAAATTTTTTAGTCCCTTGGGGGGGATGGGTGTGGCCATTTGAGTTTTTAAATTTCCCAAAATGCTTTTTTTTGGGTTTAAGAATTTTTTTAAAAAATTTAAACGGGTTTTTTTTTATTATAGCGCCCCCCAAGGGTCCCCCACATTTTTTTTATGTGCCTCAAGTGACCCCCTAGTTTGGGGAATTTTGGGGGAAAATACCAAAATTTATTGAGTTAAAATTTTATATGAAAAAAACAAAAAAAATGACTGACACGTGATTTTGTTAAATTTTACACCCTTACTAAAATTTTTTTTCGCTTTGGGGCATTAGCTATAGCCTATCGCCCTATTTTTTTCAAATTTTTGGCGGTGGTTTCGTCTCTGGGAAAACGGTTTCGAAGATTGCAAATTTTTTTTTCCGCTAAACCCAAAACGCTACAAAAACCCGTAAACGAAACCCGATGTTTGGATCTTTTTGGGCCGGCAACGTTTCAGGACTCAAAAAGATGACTTCTGAAAAAAAGTCCCCACACCCAAAGTTATAAGCTTTGAAAAAAAAAGTTCACCATAGGTGGCGCTTTTTCCCGAAACTTCTCAGGCTCCTTCAGGGCATCGTACTGATGACCCATACCGAGTTTCGTAACAATTCGTTCATGCGTTCAGAAAATTTACAGCATTTTAGCACAAAATTTCAAAATGGCCGACAGACAAAATGGCCGATGGAAAAATTGGATATCAGTCGACTCGGATGACGCCCCTGAATCTAACGGGGCCACTTTATTGATTTTGGACAAAACGTTCGGGAGTTATGAGCAAAAATAGAAATTTTTTATCTCGGACCAGTGGGGTGGCGCTGCCCCGAAACGCGCTTTTGCTCAGGTCATGCTTGTGAATGACTGTACCAAGTTTGGTCTGAATACGATAAAAGCGTTGCGGAGATACAGCCTTAGGTTTTTTTCGCAAGCGCTACGTAAAATTATTTCGTTTATCAAAAACGATTTTGAATAACTTGGGAATTCCATAACTTTTTTGTCAGCACGCCTGAAGATGATTGGTTAAAATTTTGGTGAAAATCGGAATACGGCCTAGGAGGAGTTCGAAAAAGTAGTTTTTCGAAATTTTCAAATGGCGCAAATAATGCGGAAAAATGACGTCATAGGGTGCATTCGAATCGGCAATGAGCCAGGAAACAAAGGGGAAAAAGGGAATTTTGTTTGATAGGCCTTACGGTTCAAAAGTTATTAGCATAATTAAAGTGAAACTTTGGACAGGTGGTGGCGCTAGAGGGATGATTGGAGACCCCAAATTGTTGTATTTAAGGGACTGTCCTCTATCAGTGAAAACCAAAACAACTTTCCCGCAAACGGTTCTATGGGCTGCCATAGACTCCAAGGGGAAGAGAAGAAAATAATAAATATAGCTGCAAGCAGCAATAACCGGGGCCAACGCAAAGAAGACGACAAGACATGCCAACATGTGTCAGCCCAACTGCAGAAAGGGGAGAAATTTTAAAGACATTTAAAGATTAATTTAGGCAAAATGGCTTAAAAATCACACTAATTAACTAAAAATGTGTTTTTAATGGATTATCACTTTTGGACCAATAGGTGGCGTAGTTACAAAAACGATGTATGTGGTCAGAGTCGGGTTTGACAATGACAAACCTTAAGACCAGTGGCATTAAAATACGCAGATTTTTCAAAAGTTTTTTAGAAATTATGTTATAACTTTTGCCCAAAAAGGTGGCGCTGTCTCGAAATGTGTTGAGTACCTTCAGGGCATGGTGCTGATGGCACATGCTGAGTTTGGTAATGTTGCACCAATGCATTCGTTAGAATAGCATGTTACGTTCTATTATAGCGCCCCAATAGGCTCAATCCCACCATTTTTTTTATGTGACCTCATAGTGAGCCCATACAAGTGTGTGTAAAATTTGGTTTAAAATATCTCATTTAGTTTTGGAGTTATTACATTTATGTGTATAAACACATAAAAAATGGACTGACACGTGGGCTTTGATTGGATTTTTACTACCCCTTACTATCAAAATTTTGCATTTGGGCATTAGCGTTTAGCCTATCGACCTATGTTTCCAAACTTCTGACGGTGGTTTCGTCTCGATCGGACAAGCGGTTTCGAAAATATAGCCAAATGTTTTTTTCGGGCCCAAATCGCAACGCTACACAAAACAAGTAAGACGAAACCCAGCATGTTTGGCATCGTTGGACTCGGCAACGATTCAGGGGAAATCAAAAAGATGACTCTCGTGAAAAAAAGTCACCACACCCAAGTTTTTTAAGCATTTGAAAAAAAAAAAATTTACCCCTAGGTGGCGCTGTTTCGAAAATTCTCAGGCCCCTTTCAGGGCATCGTACTGATGACCCATACCAATTTCGTAAAAAATTCGTTCATGCGTTCAGAAAATACAGCATTTTAGCACTTAATTCAAATGGCCGACAGACAAAATGGCGGGTATGGGGAAAAAAATTTGGGTATCAGTCGACTCGGCATGACGCCCTGAATCTAACGAGACCAATTTTATTTTTTTTTGAAAAAAACTGTTCAGTGTTATGAGCAAAAAAAGCAATTTTTCGTCTCTGGACCAGTAGGTGGCGCTGCGCCAAACGCAGCATGTAGCCTCAGGTCATGCTTGTAATGACATGTACCAAGTTTGGTTTGAATACGATAAAGCGTTGCGGAGATACAGCCTTATGTTTTTTTTTGCAAGCGTACTTAAAATTAATTTGCGTGGTATTCGAGAAAACTTGCAGCGTTTTTATGAATTCCATAACTTTTTGTCAGCACGGTCTGGAGATGATCTGGTTCAATTTTGGTGAGATCGGGAACAACGGCCTAGGAGGAGTTCGAAAAGTAGCTTTTTCGGATAATTACAAATGGCGGACAAATTGTCGTGACGGAAAAGGGCGTCATAGGGGGCAATCGAATCGGCATGGCCAAGGAATAAGAGGACAAAGGATTTGTGATTCTAGCCATTATGGTTCAAAAGTTATAAGCATAAACATGAGTAAATCTTTGGACAGTTGGTTTGGGGCTAGAGGGATTGAGTTGGAGACTCCAAATTTGCTCTGGTTGACTTTTCAGACTGTCCTCTATCAGTGTACCAAATTTCATAACTTTCCCGCAAACGGTTTATGGGCTGCCATAGACGCCAGTCGGAAGAAGAAGAAACGGCAAAGAAAATATAAAAGGGGGATTACCGGAACAGATACAATAGGTGCCACCGCACCTTCGGTGCTTGGCCCCTAAATATAGCTGCAAGCAGCCATTATCGGGGCCAAGCAGCATAAGACGACAAGACATGCCAACATTGCTGAAAGTGTCAGACCCAAATGCAACAATGAGCAATTAAAGACATTTAAAGACATTTTTAGCAAATGGCTGAAAATCATAAAAAACTTAAAAAAATATTGATTTAAGGAGTATCACTTTCGACCAATAGGTGGCGCAGTTAGCAAATTGATGTGATGTGGTCAGGGTGAAGGTGACAATGACACATACAAAGTTTGGTGTCAAAATGTCAAAGGGATTGCAATGTTAAACACTTAATAGTCATTTTGGCAGCATGCCCCAATTTGCTGGCTGCGGTTTTACGAAACGGTTTATCTATCGACAGAAATCTATAACTTTTGTCGGCACGGTCTGGAGATGATACGATTCGATTTTGGTGAAAATCGGAAAAACGGTCTAGGAGGAGTTCGAAAAAGTAGGTTTTGACTGAAAATCAAGATGGCGGACAGGAAGTTCGGCCAAATAAGGAAAACCTGGTATCTATGTTCTCAGCTTGACCCAAGGAATCTATTAAGACCAGTGGCATTTCAACAGGCAGTTTATTCAAAAGTTATTAGCCTTTTTGGAAATTTTTTTATAACTTTTGACCACAATGGTGGCGCTGTTTGAATTATTTTTTTTAGTACCTTCGGGGATGGTGTTGTTGGCACATTCTGAGTTTCTTATTATTACATCAATGCATTTTGTTTAGGGATAGCATTTTATTTACAAAACTCTATTGAAGTCAATGGGAATTTCATGTTTTGTTCTATTATAGCGCCACCAAGAGGGCCAGGTCCACCCAATTTTTTTTATGTGTCCTCAGAGTGAGCCCCTAGTATGTGTGTTCAATTTGGGGAAAATTTTCTCAATTCACTTCAGAGTTAATAGACACTTATATGAAAAAAAAACACGTAAAAAAAAAATGACTGACACGTGACTTTGTTTGAATTTTATACCCTTACTATCAATATTTTCGCTTTGGGCATTAGCGTTAGCCTATCGACCCTATTGTTTCCAAACTTTCTGGCGGTTGGTTTCGTCTCGAGTCGGACAAGCGGTTTCGAAGATATAGCCAAATGTTTTTTTCGCGGGTTAAATCGCAAAGCTACACAAACCGTTTAAGACGGGAAACCCCGGCATGTTTGGTATCGTTGGACTCGGCAAAAGGATTCAGGAGCTCAAAAAAAGACTTTTCGTGAAAATAAGTCAACCACACCCAAAGTTATAAGCATTTGAAAAAAAAAATGTCACCACTAGGTGGCGCTGTTCGAAACTTCTCAGGCTCTTTTAGGGCATCGTATGATGACCCATACCGAGTTTCGTAACAATTCGTTTTATGCGTTCAGAAAATACAGCATTTTAGCACATAATTCAAAAATGGCCGACAGACAAAATGGCCGATCTGGGAAAAAATTTGGGTATCAGTCGACTCGGATGACGCCCTGAATCTAACGAGCCACTTTATGATTTTTGAACAAACGTTCAGGAGTTATGAGCAAAAATAACCATTTTTCATATTTTCGGACCAGTAGGTGGCGCTGCGCCGAAACGCGGGATGTTGCCTCAGGTCATGCTTGTGATGATTGTACCAAGTTTGGTCTGAATACGATAAAGCGTTGCGGGAGATACAGCCTTAAGTTTGTTTTCGCAAGCCTACGTTAAAAATTATTTTTCCGTATTCAAAAAAACTTTTAAACGTAAAAGAATTCCTAAAATTTTTGTCCCCACGTTGGTGGTTTGGTAATTTTGGTGAAATCGGGGCTCGGCCTAGGAGGAGTTCGAAAAAGTAGTTTTTCGAAAAAATTCAAAGGGGCCAAAATTTTTGACGGAAAAATGACGTCTAGGGGGGCATCGAAACGGCATGGCCGGAAAAGGGGGAAAAAAGGAAAATTTGTGATGGGGCCTTGGTTCAAAAGTTTTAGCATAAAAAAGTAAAATTTGGAAGGTGGTGGCGTAGAGGGAAATGATTGAGACCCAAATTTGTCTTATTTGGGGTGTCCCCTATCAGTTAAAACCCAAACAACTTTCCCGCAAAAAGGTTTATGGGCTGCCTTTGCCCCGTCGGAAAAAAGAAAAGAATAATAATAAATATAGCTGCAAGCAGCCATTATCGGGGGGGCCAAGCAGCATAAAAACGCAAGAATGCCAACATTGCTGAAAGTGTCAGACAACTGCAACAATGAGCAATTTTAAAGACATTTAAAGAATTGTAGGCGAAATGGCTGAAAATCATAGAAACCTTTTAAAAAAAATATGATTTATGGAGTATCACTTTCGCCAATAGGGGCGCAGTTAGCAATTGATGTGATGTGGTCAGGGTGAGGTGACAAGAACTCAAAGTTTGGTGTCAAAATGTAAGGATTGCCAATGTTAAACATTAATGTATTTGGAGATGCCCCAAATTTGCTGCTGCGGTTACGAAAAGGTTTTTATCATGAACGAAAATTAACTTTTAGTCGGCACGGGTTTGGGGTGATTCGATTCGATTTTGGTGAAAAACGGAAAAAAAAAGGTCTAGGAGGAGTTCGAAAAAAAGTAGGTTTTTGACTGAAAATCAAAAGGGGCAGGAAGTTCGGCCAAATAAAGGGAAAAACCCGGTATTAGTTTCAGCTTGACCCAAGAATCTATTGCCAGTGGCATTTAAAAAGGAGATTTATTTTAAAAGTTATTAGCCTTTTTTTGGAAAAATTTTTTTAAATTTTGACCCCCAAGGTGGCGTGTTTCGAAATTTTTTAGTACCCTTTAGGGGATGGTGTTTTTGGCACTTTGGTTTTTTTTAATTACTCAATATTTGTTTAGTATAGCATTTTTTTCACAAAAACCCATTGAAGTCAATGGGAATTTCATTTTTTTGTTTATTTTGCGCCCCCAAGAGGCTCGTCCCACAAATTTTTTTTTTTGTGCCTCGAGTGAGGGCCCTACGTTGTGTGTCTTTTGGTGAAAAAAATCCTTCACTTTGAGTTTTTGACTTTATATGAAAAAAAAAACGTAAAAAAAAGGGCTGACACGTGACTTTGTTTGAAATTTTTCTACCCCTTTATCATATTTTCGCATTTGGGGATTGCGTTTTAGCCCTTTCACCTATGTTTCCCCAAAATTTTGGCGGTGGTTTTGTCTCGATGGACAAGCGGTTTCGAAGATTAGCCAAAAGTTTTTTCGCGTAAAACGCAAAGTAACAAAACCCCTAGACGAAACCCAGCCCGTTGGTATCGTTGGACCGGGGAACGTTCGGAGTCAAAAAAAATGACTCTTGTGAAATAAGTCGTCCACACCCAAAGTTATAAGCATTTGAAAAAAAAAATTACCTAGGTGGCGCGTTCGAAATTTCAGGTCCTTTAGGGCACGTACTGATGCCCTACCGGTTTGTAACAATTCGTTATGCGTTAAAAAAATACAGCATTTTGCAAAAATTAAAAATGGCGCAGAAAAAAGGGCCCCGTTTGGGAAAATTGGAATCGTCGATGGGGATGACGCCTGAATTAACAAGCCCAACTTTTTTATTTTGGACAAACGTTCGGGAGTTATGAGAAAAAAAATACAATTTTTTTTTTCGGCCAGTAGGTGGCGCTGCCCCCGAAAGCGCATGTGCCTAAGGATGTTTGTAATGACTGTCCCAAAGTTGGTTTGAATCGAAAAAGGTTGCGGAGTACGCCTTAGTTGTTTTCGAAAGCCTACTTAAAATTTAAATTTGCGGGTATTCAAAAACTTTTAGTTTTTTTATTAAATTCCAAAAACTTTTTGTCCACGGGTCGGGAGATGTCGGTTCAATTTTGGTGAAATCGGAAAAACGGCTAGGAGGAGTTCAAAAAAAAAAGTAGTTTTTTTGGGGGAAAAATTCAAATGGAGAAAAATTTTGAGGGGAAAATGAGTATAGGGTGCATCGGAATCGGCATGACCCAAGGAAAAGGGAAAAGGGATTTTGATTTAGCCTTAGGTTCAAAAGTTTAAGCATAAAAAGGTAATTTGGACAGTTTGGTGGCGCTAGGGGAGGGTTGGGAGACCCAAAAATTTGTTGGTACTTTTGACTGTCCTCTACGGGTGTCCAAATTTTCAACTTTCCCGCAAACGGTTTTTGGGCTGCCATAGACGCCCAGTCGGAAAAAGAAAAGAAAGGAAAATAATAAAACCGGAACAGCCAATGGGCCCCCCGCACTTCGGCTTTGGCCCAATAAAGCGGGAACAGATACAATAGGGCTGCATTGGTGCTTTTGCCCTTAATAAAAAAATAGATAAACAATAGGTGCCTTGCATTGGTGTTGGCCCCTATTTAAAGGGAACATACAATGGTCCCGCCCTTTGTTGGGTAAAAATTAAAAAGAAACGGAAACAGAAAAAATTGGTCCTCCCCCTGCTCGGTATAGAAAAATTTTAATGAAAAAATCCTTAAAAATTTTTTTTGGCACGGTTTGGAATTTATTTCGATCAATTTTTGGGAAAATCGGGGCCATTCTCTGGGGGTTCGTAAAGGTTTTCGAAAATCAAAGTGGGGGGAAGGAAGTTCTAAATAAGGAAAAAATGGTATCTTGTTTTAGTTGGACCAAGGAATCTTTAAAAAGGGGACCAAATTTTTTAAAAATTTTTAGCCTTTTTGAAAAAAAATTTTTCCATAGGTGGGCTGTTTTTGAAACTTCTCAAGCTCCTTCAGGGCTCGTACTGATGACCCCTACCCAGTTTGTAACAATTCGTTCATGCGTTCGAAAATCGCATTTTAGCACATAATTTAAAATGGCGACAGACAAAAAGGGGGGATTGGGAAAAATTGGATATCGTCGATCGGTATGACGCCCGGAATCTAACGAGGCCCCTTTAGATTTTTGGACAAACGTTTAGGGTTATGAGCAAAAATAAACCATTTTTTTATCTCCGGGGCCCGTAGGTGGCGCTGCGCCCAAAAAGCTGCTGTTGCCTCAGGTCATGTTGTGATGACTTGTACCAAGTTGGTCTGATACGTAAAGCGTTTGGGGGTCAGGCTTAAGTTTGTTTTCGCAAAACCTAGTAAAATTATTTTTCCGTTATTTAAAAAAATTTTTTCGAATCAACTTTTAATTCCATAACTTTTTGTCCCCCCTGCTGGATGATTGGTTCAATTTTGGGGGAAAATTGGAGCATCGGCCTAGGAGGAGTTCGAAAAAGTAGGTTTTTCGGAAAATTCAAAATGGCGGAAAAAATATTTGGCGGAAAATGACGTCATAGGGTGCAATCGAATCGTCATGAGCTCGGAATCAGGGGAAAAAAGAATTTTTTGATAGGCCTTACGGATCAAAAGTTTTTTAGCATAAATGTGAGTGAAACTTTGGACAGGTGGTGGCGCAAAGGGAGGGAATAGTTAGAGACACCAAAATTGGTGTCCTTAATGTTGGGACTGTCCTCTATCAGAATTGTCAAACCAAAACAATTTTCCCCGGGACGGTTCTATGGGCTGCCATAGACCCCCAGTCGGAAGAAGAAAATAATAAATATAGCTGCAAGCAGCAATAACCGGGGCCAAGCGCAAAGAAGACGAAAAAGAACATGCCAACATGTGTCAGACCAACTGCAGAAGGAGCAATTTAAGACATTTAAAGATTAATTTAGGCAAAATGGCTTAAAAATCACACTAATAACTAAAATTGATGTTAATGGTTTCACTTTTGACCAATAGGGGCGTAGTTACAAAAACGATTTTGGGGTCAAGTCGGGACAATGACAACCTTAGACTTGGCATTAAATCCCAAAATTTTTAAAATTTTTAAATTTGTTATAACTTTTGACCAAAAGGGGGGCTTTTGTCTCGAAAGGGTTTTGATCCTTTTCACAGGTGGAGGCACATCTGATTTTAATGTTGCCCCAAATGCTTCGTTAGAATAGCATGTTACGTTCTATTATAGCGCCACCAATACTCAATCCCACCATTTTTTTTATGTGACCTCATATGAGCCCATACAATTTTGGGGTTTAAAAATTTGGTGAAAATATCTCATTTATTTTTTTGGGAGTTATATACATTTTTTGTGTTTTAAACACAAAAAAAAATGACTGACACGGTGACTTTGTTTGGGTTTTTTACTCCCCCTTACTTTTCAATATTTTCGCTTTTGGGGCCCTTTTAGGGGTTTAGCCTATGGACCTATTTTTTCCCAAAATTTTCTGACGGTGGTTTCGTTCGAAGGGAAAAAGGCGGTTTCGAAGATAACCCAAAAAATTTTTTTTTTGGGCAAAAATCGCAACGCTCCCAAAAACCCCGTAAAAAAACGAAACCCAGCTTTTGGGCATCGTTGGACTGGGCCCAACGATTCGGGAAACTCAAAAAGATGACTTTTTGTGAAAATAAGTCAACCACACCCAAATTTTAAAAGATTTGAAAAAAAAAAAATTCACCACAAGGGGGCCCGTTTTTCAAAAAATTTCTCAGGCTCTTTCAGGGCTTTTTTTATGATGCCCCAACCGAGTTTCGTAACAATTGGGTTCATGCGTTCGAAAATACAGCATTTTTAAGCAAAATAATTCAAAAGGGCCGACAGAAAAAAAAGGGGGCCGATATGGAAAAATTGGATATCTCAAACCGGGCAGGACGCCCTAAATGTGAGTAAAAATTTTGGGAAACAGGTGGTGGCGCTAGAGAGAATGGGGTTAGAGACACAAAAATTTGGTGCCCTTAAAAGTTGGGACTGTCCTTTTCCAAAAATTTTAAAAACCCAAAACAACTTTCCCGGACCGGTTTAGGGGGCTGCCAAGCCCCCCCAGTCGGAAAAAAAGAAGAAAAAATAAATATGGGCTGCAAACAAACAATAACCCGGGGGGCCAAGGCAAAGAAGACGAAAAAAGACATGGGCAACATGTGTCAGACCAACTGCCCGCAAGGAGGGAATTTAAGAAATTTTTAAAAATTTTTTTTTAGGGGAAAATGGTTTAAAAAAACACAAATAATTAACAAAAAAAAGTGATTTTTTTGGTTTTTCCTTTTGGGGCCCAATTTGGTGGCGTAAATTACAAAAAAAGATGTGATGTGGTCAGGTTTGGGGGGACCAAAGGGCAAACCTTAAGACCAGTGGCATTAAAAAAACGAAAATTTAATTCAAAAGTTTTTAGAAATTTGTTTAAATTTTGACCAAAAAGGGGGCGCTGTCTCGAAATGTTTTAGTTCCCCCTTTAGGGCTTTGGGGCTGATGGGACCCTGGGAGTTTTGTAATGTTACACCAATGCATTCGTTAAGAAAAAGCATGGGTTACGTTTTATTATTTGCGCCACCCCAAAAGGTCTATCCCCCCATTTTTTTTATGTGGGGGTCAAAATGGCCCTTTAAAGTGTGTGTAAAAATTTTGGGGAAAATATTCAAATTTTGTTTTGGGTTATATAATTTATGTGAATAAAAACACATAAAAAATGATTTACCCCGTGATTTGAAATTTGGGTTTTATACCCCTTTCTATCAAAATTTTCGCATTTTGGGGGATTTTGGTTAGCCTATGAACCCTTTTTTTCCAAAATTCTGGCTGGTGGTTTCGTTTCGATCCGACAAGCGGTTTTCGAAAATTTCGGGGAAAAATTTTTTTTTTAAAAACGCTTAAAAACACAACGCTACACAAAAACCCTTAAAAAAAAACCCAAGCTATTTTGGGATCTGTGGATCGGCAAGGATTCGGATCCCAACGAGGGTGACTCCCGTGAAAATACGGCAAAACACAACCAAAAGTTATCAGATTTTTAAAAATCAAATTTTTTCCACTAGGGGGGCGCTTTTTTGAAATTTTTCAGGCTCCTTTTAGGGTATTATGATGACCCATACCGAGGGTTTTGTAAAAAAATTGTTATGCGTTTCAGAAAATAAGCATTTTGCACATAATTTTCAAAATGGCCGACAGCCCAAAAGGGGGCCGATTGGAAAAATTGGTTTATCAGTCAAACTCGGCATGACGCCCGGGAATCTAACGAGACCAATTTATTATTTTTGGACAAACTGTTCAGTAGTTATGAGAAAAAATTTAGCAATTTTTGTATCTCTGGACCAGTAGGTGGCGCTGCCCCGAAACGAAAGCATGTAGCCTCAGGTCATGCTTGTAAGGGGACATTGTACCAAGTTTGGTTTGAATACGATAAAGCGTTGGGGGAGATACAGCCTTATGTCTGTTTTCCAAGCTCTACGAAAAAATTTATTTGCGTGGTATTCGAGAAACGACTTGCAGCGTTTTTATGAATTCCATTAACTTTTTGGTTCGCACGGTCTGGAGATGATTGGTTCAATTTTGGTGAGAATCGGAACAACCCGGCCTAGGAGGAGTTCGAAAAAGTAGCTTTTTCGGATAATTACAAATGGCGGACAAATTGTCGTGACGGAAATGACGTATAGGGTGCAATCGAATCGGCATGAGCCAAGGAATAAGAGGACAAAGGATTTGTGATTCTAGCCATTTGGTTCAAAAGTTATAAGCATAAACATGAGTAAATCTTTGGACAGTTGGTGGCGCTAGAGGGATTGAGTTGGAGACTCCAAATTTGCTCTGGTGACTTTTCAGACTGTCCTCTATCAGTGTACCAAATTTATAACTTTCCCGCAACGGTTCTATGGGCTGCCATAGGGCGCCAGTCGGAAGAAGAAAGGAAAAATAATAAGAAACCGGACAAAAATACAATAGGTGCCACCGCACCTTCGGTGCTTGGCCCTAAAAAATATAGCTGCAAGCAGCCATTATCCCGGGGCCAAGCAGCATAAGACGACCAAGACATGCAACATTGCTGAAGTTCAGACAACTGCAACAATGAGCAATTAAAAACATTTTAAAGACAATTGTAGGCGAAATGGCTGAAAAATCATAGAAACTTAAAAAAATATGATTTAATGGAGTATACTTTCGACCAATAGGTGGCGCAGTTAGCAAATGATGTGATGTGGTCAGGGTGAGGTGACAATGACAATACAAAAGGGTGGTTCAAAATGTCAAAGCATTGAAAATGTTAAACACTTATTGTCATTTTGGCGCATGCCTCAAATTTGTGCTGCGGTATACGAAAACGGTTTATCTATCGACCGAAATCTATAACTTTTAGTCGGCCGGTTGGAGATGTTTCGATTCGATTTTGGTGAAAAAATCGGAAAAAACGGTCTAGGAGGATTCGAAAAAAGAGGTTTTTGACTGAAAAATCAAGATGGGGACGGGAAGTTGGCCAAAAAGGGAAAAACCGGGGTATCTTTTTTTTCAGCTTGCCCCAATGAATTTATTAAGCCAGGGGCATTTCAAAGGCAGTTTTATTCAAAATTTATTAGCCTTTTTGGAAATTTTATTTTAATTTTTGACCACAAGGTGGCGCTGTTTCGAAAAATTTTTAGTACCCCTTAGGGGTGGTGTTGTTGGCACATTCTGAGTTCTATATTCATTCAAAGCATTGTTTGTATAGCATTTTATTTCACAAAACTCTATTGAAGTCAAAGGGAATTTCATGTTTTGTTCTATTATAGCGCCACCAAGAGGCTCAGTCCCCCATTTTTTTTATGTGTCCTCAGAGTGAGCCCATACGTATGTGTGTCAATTTTTGGGGAAAATATCTCAATTCACTTAAAATTATAGACATTATATTGAAAAAAACACGTAAAAAATGACTGACACGTGACTTTGTTTGATTTTACTACCCCTTACTATCAATATTTTCGCATTTGGGCATTAGCATATTGCCTATCGACCTATGTTTCCAAACTTCTGGCGGTGGTTTCGTCTCGATCGGACAAGCGGTTTCGAAGATATAGCCAAATGTTTTTTTTCGCGCTAAAAACGCAACGCTACACAAACCGTAAGACGAAAAACCCCGCATGTTTGGTATCGTTGGACTCGGCAACGATTCAGGAGCTCAAAAAGATTTACTCTCGTGAAAATAAGTCGACCACCCCAAAGTTATAAGCATTTGAAAAAAAAAGTTCACCACTAGGTGGCGCTGTTTTGAAACTTCTCAGGCTCCTTCAGGGCATCGTATGATGACCCATACCGAGTTTCGTAACAATTCGTTCATGCGTTCAGAAAATACAGCCCTTTTAGCACATAATTCAAAATGGCCGAACAGACAAAATGGCCGATATGGAAAAAATTGGATTTCAGTCGACTCGGTATGGGCGCCCCGAATCTAACGAGGCCACTTTTATGATTTTTGGACAAACCGTTCAGGAGTTTTTGAGCAAAAATAGCATTTTTCATATCTCCGGACCAGTAGGTGGCGCTTTCGCCGGAAACGCTGCAAAGTTGCCTCAGGTCATGCTTGTGAAAGGACTTGTATCAAGTTTTTGGTTGAATACGATAAAGCGTTGCGGAGAAGATACAGCCTTAAGTTTGTTTTTCCAAGC
>JAZAVI010001105.1:0-109652 GCA_036326025.1 Chrosomus eos | reverse complement strand
ACTCCTGGGGCCTCATTTATAAAACTTTGCGTAGGATTTGCGTCAGAAGTGGCGTACGGATGAAACATAGGACGTGCGTACGTACAAAAATATTCGGATTTATAAAACCGTGCGCACGCACATCCTACGCAGATTTCCCTTAATAAATCACAATTAATTCTAAATGTAGTGCAGCTTTTGCGGCTTCATTTCACGCCCATAGTTGCCCATAAATAGTCCGTGAAACGCCCATAGTTGCCCATAAATAGTCCGTGAAATGCCCATAGTTGCCCATAAATAGTCCGTGAAATGCCCACAATTTAATATGCATCGATTGCGAAATCATGGCAAATACAGAGAGGAAAAACCAAGAAACTTAACTTCACTCAATGTCAAGTAGAAATTATCGTTGGCGAGGTGGAAAAGAGGAGAAAATGTTGTTTGGAAGGCACAGTGTGGGCATTACTAATGCCAAAAAGGCACAAGAGTGGCAAAAGGTTGCAGACGCCGTTAATGCTGCAGCCTCACAACCTCGGACCGTGGCCGAAATAAAACAGAAATGGTCGGACATCAAAGTCGATGCAAAAAAGCGTCTAGCGCTCCATTATTGTGATGGCATAGGCCTAATGGCATTTTATTTCCATCCATTTGATTGCATCTGACAAGCTACAGATGTGTTATGAGGATGAATTGCATAACATGCCAATATTATTGCAGAACATATTTCACTTTTCTTTTTGCAAATATGTGTTAATTTGCATTTCTGTAATCTTCGTTTGATTTTGTTTGTTTTACACTGCAGATCGATCAAACGGGTGTTCGTGTAGTAGGCTGTTAATTGTGGGCTAATACTTGCTTTGTGAAGTCTTCATTTTATTTATGAGAGGCAGTATTGCCATTTCTTTAACATAACAGTCTACACTCTCTCACACTTTCACGTGTTTCTTCCATCTGCCGACAGTGTCGCCATTTCTCATTTCAGCCGTTTTTGTGCGTACGCCTGGGTCAGAGCTTGCGTGAAGGACCGCACATTTTCCCGTCAAGTTTGCTTTTTATAAATACCAATTATTGCGTAGAGAGCGGCGTACGCCTTCTTTTGTGCGCACGCAACGTTTATAAATGAGGCCCCTGGTCGTTCAACTAGTTATGCATTTGAAATTGAAGCTTAACATTATAACTTAAATTATGAGGATGTGTTGCAGTAAAAAAAAAAAAAAAACTCTTGTCACAACCAATGGACAAATGTCATTCTGGGTCAAACCCAACTCCTAGAACTAAAAAATAGGTTTTCATTTTGATTTGTAAACACAAATAATGAATATGAAACAGAAGCTTAAATTGGTCAATTCATATGTTAGGGTCTGCAGCAGTAAAAATAAGAGAGTTGTCCCAACCAGGATGGCTGAGTGGTTAAGGCGTTGGACTTAAGATCCAATGGACAGATGTCCTCTTGGGTTCAAACCCCACTCCTGGTAATACAACATTTGGCTTTGAAGTTTAAGCAAAAATTAAGTTAAGTTCAAGTGTGGTGATTGCAGTAAAAAAAAGTCTGGTTTCAACCCCACTCCTGGTAGTTAAATTTAGTCTTTCAAGCTTTTTAAGCACTAGTTATGCATTTGAAATGGAACCTTAAAATTATAAGTTCAATTATGAGGATGTGTTGCTGTAAAAAAAAAAACTCTTGTCCCAACCAATTGACAAATGTCATTGTGGGTCAAACCCAACTCCTAGTACTAAAAAATAGGTTTTCAATTTGATTTGTAAACACAAATAATGAATATGAAATAGAGGCTTAAAGTGGTCAATTCAGATGTTAGGGTCTGCTGCAGTAAAAATAAGTGTCTTGTCCCAACCAGGATGGCGGAGTGGTTCAGGCGTTGGACTTAATATCCAATCCTAAAACAATTAGCTTTCAATTTGAAGTTTAAGCAGAAATTAAGAATTTGAAGTACAGCATAGAGGGGTAAGTTCAAGTGTGGTGATTAGAGTAAAAAAAAAGTCTGGTTTCAACCCCACTCCTGGTAGTTAAACTTAGTCGTTCAAGCTTTTTAATCACTAGTTTTGCATTTAAATTGGAATCTTAACATTATAAGTTCAATTATGAGGGTGTGTTGCAGTTAAAAAAAAAACTCTTGTCCCAACCAATGGACAAATGTGATTGTGAGTCAAACCCAACTCCTAGTGCTAAAAAATAGGTTTTCATTTTGATTTGTAAACACAAATTATGCATATGAAATAGAAGCTTATAGTGGTCATTTCAAATGTTAGAGTCTGCTGCCGTAAAAATAAGTATGTTGTACCAACCAGGATGGATAGTGTCTGCTGCAGTAAAAATACGTATGTTGTACCAACCAGGATGGCTGAGTGGTTAAGGCGTTGGACTTAAGATCCAATGGACAAATGTCCTCGTGGGTTTAAACCCCACTCCTGGTAATAAAACAATTTTCTTTCAATTTGAAGTTTAAGCAGAAATTAAGAATTTGAAGTACAGCATAGAGGGGTAAGTTCAAGTGTGGAGATTGCAGTAAAAAAAAAGTCTGGTTTCAACCCCACTCCTGTTAGTTAAATTTAGTCTTTCAAGCTTTTTAAGCACTAGTTATGCATTTGAAATGGAACCTTAACATTATAAGTTCAATTATGAGGATGTGTTGCTGTAAAAATAAGTGTCTTGTCCCAACCAGGATGGCGGAGTGGTTCAGTCGTTGGACTTAATATCCAATCCTAAAACTATTGGCTTTCAATTTGAAGTTTAAGCAGAAATTAAGAATTTGAAGTACAGCATAGAGGGCTAAGTTCAAGTGTGGTGATTGCAGTAAAAAAAAGTCTGGTTTCAACCGCACTCCTGGTAGTTAAATTTAGTCTTTCAAGCTTTGTAAGCACTAGTTATGCATTTGAAATGGAAGCCTAACATTATAACTTCAATTATGAGGATGTGTTGCTGTAAAAAAAAAAAAACACTCTTGTCCCAACCAATGAACAAATGTGATTGTGAGTCAAGCCCAACTCCTAGTGCTAAAAAATAGGTTTTCATTTTGATTTGTAAACACAAATTATGCATATGAAATAGAAGCTTAAAGTGGTCAATTCAAATATTTGGGTCTGCTGCAGTAAATATAACTATATTGTCCCAACTAGGGCGGCCGAGTGGTTAAGGCGTTGGACTTAAGATCCAATGGACAAATGTCCTCTTGGGTTAAACCCCGCACTCCTGGTAATAAAACACTTGGCTTTCAATTTGAAGTTTAAGCAGAAATTAAGAATTTGAAGTACAGCATAGAGGGCTAAGTTCAAGTGTGGTGATTGCAGTAAAAAAAGTCTGGTTTCAACCGCACTCCTGGTAGTTAAATTTAGTCTTTCAAGCTTTTTAAGCACTAGTTATGCATTTGAAATGGAAGCCTAACATTATAACTTCAATTATGAGGATGTGTTGCAGTAAAAAAAAAAAAAACTCTTGTCCCAACCAATTGACAAATGTCATTGTGGGTCAAACCCAACTCCTAGTACTAAAAAATAGGTTTTCATTTTGATTTGTAAACACAAATGAATATGAAATAGAGCTAAAGTGTCAATCAGTGTAGGCTTGCAGAAATAAGTATGTGTCCAACAGATGATTAGGGTCTGCTGCAGTAAAAATAAGTGTGTTGTACCAACCAGGATGGCCGAGTGGTTAAGGCGTTGGACTTAAGATCCAATGGACAAATGTCCTCGTGGGTTCAAACCCCACTCCTGGTAATAAAACAATTTGCTTTCAATTTGAAGTTTAAGCAAAAAATTAAGATTTTGAAGTACAGCATAGGGTTAATTCAAGTGTGGTGATTGCAGTAAAACAAAAGTCTGGTTTCAACCCACTCCTGGTGGTTAAATTTAGTCTTTCAAGCTTTTTAAGCACTAGTTATGCATTTGAAAGGAACCTTAACATTATAAGTTCAATTATGAGGATGTGTTGCTGTAAAAAAAAACACTCTTGTCCCAACCAATGGACAAATGTCATTGTGGGTCAAACCCAACTCCTAGTACTAAAAAATAGGTTTTCATTTTGATTTGTAAAACACAAATAATAAATATGAAACAGAAGCTTAAATTGGTCAATTCAGATGTTAGGGTCTGCAGCAGTAAAAATAAGAGTGTTGTCCCAACCAGGATGGCCGAGTGGTTAAGGCGTTGGACTTAAGATCCAATGGACAAATGTCTCTGTGGGTTCAAACCCCACTCCTGGTAATACAACATTTGGCTTTCATTTTGAAGTTTAAGCAGAAATTAAGAATTTGAAGTACAGCATAGAGGGGCAAGTTCAAATGTGGGGTTCTGTTGCAGTAAAACAAAAAAACATTGGTTAAACCCCCACTTCTGGTAATAAAACACTGTTCAAGCAGAAATTAAGAATTTGAAGTACAGCATAGAGGGCTAAGTTCAAGTGTGGTGATTGCAGTAAAAAAAAGTCTGGTTACAACCGCACTCCTGGTAGTTAAATTTAGTCTTTCAAGCTTTTTAAGCACTAGTTATGCATTTGAAATGGAAGCCTAACATTATAACTTCAATTATGAGGATGTGTTGCTGTAAAAAAAAAAAAAAACACTCTTGTCCCAACCAATGGACAAATGTGATTGTGAGTCAAGCCCAACTCCTAGTGCTAAAAAATAGGTTGTCATTTTGATTTGTAAACACAAATTATGCATATGAAATAGAAGCTTAAAGTGGTCAATTCAAATATTTGGGTCTGCTGCAGTAAATATAACTATGTTGTCCCAACCAGGGCGGCCGAGTGGTTAAGGCGTTGGACTTAAGATCCAATGGACAAATGTCCTCTTGGGTTAAACCCCCACTCCTGGTAATAAAACACTTGGCTTTCAATTTGAAGTTTAAGCAGAAGTTAAGAATTTGAAGTACAGCATAGAGAGGTAAGTTCAAGTGTGCTGATTGCAGTAAACAAAAGTCTGGTTTCATCCCCACTCCTGGTAGTTAAATTTAGTCGTTCAAGCTTTTTAAGCACTACTTATGCATTTGAAATGTAAGCTTAACATTATAACTTCAATTATGAGGATGTGTTGCAGTTAAAAAAAAAAAACTCTTGTCCCAACCAATTGACAAATGTCATTGTGGGTCAAACCCAACTCCTAGTACTAAAAAATAGGTTTTCATTTTGATTTGTAAACACAAATAATGAATATGAAATAGAGGCTTAAAGTGGTCAATTCAGATGTTAGGGTCTGCTGCAGTAAAAATAAGTATGTTGTACCAACCAGGATGGATAGGGTCTGCTGCAGTAAAAATAAGTGTGTTGTACCAACCAGGATGGCCGAGTGGTTAAGGCGTTGGACTTAAGATCCAATGGACAAATGTCCTCGTGGGTTCAAACCCCACTCCTGGTAATACAACATTTGGCTTTCAATTTGAAGTTTATGCAGAAATTAAGAATTTGAAGTACAGCACAGAGGGGCAAGTTCAAATGTGGGGATCTGTTGCAGTAAAACAAAAAAAAAAACATTTGGTTAAAACCCCATTCCTCTTGGGTTAAACCCCCACTTCTGGTAATAAACACTTGGCTTTCAATTTGAAGTTTAAGCAGAAATTAAGAATTTGAAGTACAGCATAGAGGGCTAAGTTCAAGTGTGGTGATTGCAGTAAAAAAATGCTGGTTTCAACCGCACTCCTGGTAGTTCAATTTAGTCTCTCAAGCTTTTTAAGCACTAGTTATGCATTTAAAATGGAAGCCTAACATTATAACTTCAATTATGAGGATGTGTTGCAGTAAAAAAAAAAAAAAACTCTTGTCCCAACCAATGGACAAATGTCATTGTGGGTCAAACCCAACTCCTAGTACTAAAAAATAGGTTTTCATTTTGATTTGTAAACACAAATAATGAATATGAAATAGAGGCTTAAAGTGGTCAATTCAGATGTTAGGGTCTGCAGCAGTAAAAATAAGACTGTTGTCCCAACCAGGATGGCCGAGTGGTTAAGGCGTTGGACTTAAGATCCAATGGACAAATGTCCTCGTGGGTTCAAACCCCACTCCTGGTAATACAACATTTGGCTTTCAATTTGAAGTTTAAGCAGAAATTAAGAATTTGAAGTACAGCATAGAGGGGCAAGTTCAAATGTGGGGTTCTGTTGCAGTAAAACAAAATAAACATTTGGTTAAAACCCCATTCCTCTTGGGTTAAACCCCACTTCTGGTAATAAAACACTGTTCAAGCAGAAATTAAGAATTTGAAGTACAGCATAGAGGGCTAAGTTCAAGTGTGGTGATTGCAGTAAAAAAAAGTCTGGTTACAACCGCACTCCTGGTAGTTAAATTTAGTCTTTCAAGCTTTTTAAGCACTAGTTATGCATTTGAAATGGAAGCCTAACATTATAACTTCAATTATGAGGATGTGTTGCTGTAAAAAAAAAAAAAAAACACTCTTGTCCCAACCAATGGACAAATGTGATTGTGAGTCAAGCCCAACTCCTAGTGCTAAAAAATAGGTTTTCATTTTGATTTGTAAACACAAATTATGCATATGAAATAGAAGCTTAAAGTGGTCAATTCAAATATTTGGGTCTGCTGCAGTAAATATAACTATGTTGTCCCAACCAGGGCGGCCGAGTGGTTAAGGCGTTGGACTTAAGATCCAATGGACAAATGTCCTCTTGGGTTAAACCCCCACTCCTGGTAATAAAACACTTGGCTTTCAATTTGAAGTTTAAGCAGAAGTTAAGAATTTGAAGTACAGCATAGAGAGGTAAGTTCAAGTGTGCTGATTGCAGTAAACAAAAGTCTGGTTTCATCCCCACTCCTGGTAGTTAAATTTAGTCGTTCAAGCTTTTTAAGCACTACTTATGCATTTGAAATGTAAGCTTAACATTATAACTTCAATTATGAGGATGTGTTGCAGTTAAAAAAAAAAAAACTCTTGTCCCAACCAATTGACAAATGTCATTGTGGGTCAAACCCAACTCCTAGTACTAAAAAATAGGTTTTCATTTTGATTTGTAAACACAAATAATGAATATGAAATAGAGGCTTAAAGTGGTCAATTCAGATGTTAGGGTCTGCTGCAGTAAAAATAAGTATGTTGTACCAACCAGGATGGATAGGGTCTGCTGCAGTAAAAATAAGTGTGTTGTACCAACCAGGATGGCCGAGTGGTTAAGGCGTTGGACTTAAGATCCAATGGACAAATGTCCTCGTGGGTTCAAACCCCACTCCTGGTAATACAACATTTGGCTTTCAATTTGAAGTTTATGCAGAAATTAAGAATTTGAAGTACAGCACAGAGGGGCAAGTTCAAATGTGGGGATCTGTTGCAGTAAAACAAAAAAAAAAACATTTGGTTAAAACCCCATTCCTCTTGGGTTAAACCCCCACTTCTGGTAATAAAACACTTGGCTTTCAATTTGAAGTTTAAGCAGAAATTAAGAATTTGAAGTACAGCATAGAGGGCTAAGTTCAAGTGTGGTGATTGCAGTAAAAAAATGCTGGTTTCAACCGCACTCCTGGTAGTTCAATTTAGTCTCTCAAGCTTTTTAAGCACTAGTTATGCATTTAAAATGGAAGCCTAACATTATAACTTCAATTATGAGGATGTGTTGCAGTAAAAAAAAAAAAAACTCTTGTCCCAACCAATGGACAAATGTCATTGTGGGTCAAACCCAACTCCTAGTACTAAAAAATAGGTTTTCATTTTGATTTGTAAACACAAATAATGAATATGAAATAGAGGCTTAAAGTGGTCAATTCAGATGTTAGGGTCTGCTGCAGTAAAAATAAGTATGTTGTACCAACCAGGATGGATAGGGTCTGCTGCAGTAAAAATAAGTGTGTTGTAACAACCAGGATGGCCGAGTGGTTAAGGCGTTGGACTTAAGATCCAATGGACAAATGTCCTCGTGGGTTCAAACCCCACTCCTGGTAATACAACATTTGGCTTTCAATTTGAAGTTTAAGCAGAAATTAAGAATTTGAAGTACAGCATAGAGGGGCAAGTTCAAATGTGGGGTTCTGTTGCAGTAAAACAAAAAAACATTTGGTTAAAACGTACTCGGTTACTAACGTAACCTCGGTTCTCTCTAGAGAGGGAACGAGTACTGCGTAATATCTTACGCTATGGGGAAACACTCTTTCCTCGAGATATTGAAGCCAAAAATTATCCTTAATTTTTTTAATCATGCAAAACGCTTTTGCAGCAGCAAGCAGACAAGGGCGAAACAGCTCGCGCGCCCATTGGCTGCCTCGCTGGAAAAGCTGCAGCCTATCGAGTGAAGGCACTGCGTGACGTAATGACGAATGAAGACGCTTCGCGCTCATTTCGTCATGTCCCGCCAGTATAGGCGTGGTCTCGCCCTGTAAATACCCCTCGATAGCTGTATTTCTCTGATTTTGTACACCGAAGCGAACCAGAGCATAGTTCAAGCACGGCAAGATATGCAGTACTCGTTCCCTCTCTAGAGAGAACCGAGGTTACGTTAGTAACCGAGTACGTTCTCTTACGAGAGTATCTCTCGTACTGCGTAATATCTTACGCTATGGGGACCCCATACAAAACGCCGTGCGGACAGGGATCCAACACCAGACTCCCGGGGCCAAGCCCGGGGCACATCTAGTGCATAATCACCATAACTCACATAGAGTAGAGGAGGAGAGGCTAGAAGCATCACTCCTTCATAAAAGTCCCGTAGGGGTACCGACCCGTAAGGGCAACATAGCCGCATTGGCGGCCGATAAGCCCGAAGTTCAGACCGCCAAAAGCTTAGCTTGTAAGGCGGGCACCTCCAGGTTATAGTACTTGATAAATGTCGACGGCGAGGCCCAGCCCGCAGCCGTACAGATATCCTGCAGGGAGACCCCGCTATACCATGCCCACGACGAGGCCACGCCTCTTGTGGAGTGCGCTTTGACACCCAATGGGCACCGCAGGCACTTGGAAGTGTAAGCCAGCGCTATGGCATCCACTATCCATCTGGATAGGCTCTGTTTTGAGGCGGCGAGTCCCTTAGAACGGCCGCCAAACAAAACGAAAAGCTGCTCGGTCTGCCTGAACTCAGGCGAGCGGGACACATAAGCCCTTAACGCCCTGACAGGGCAAAGGAGACTCGCGTCCCTCTCCTCATCGAGAACCGGAAGGGCTGACAGGGAAATTACCTGGGCCCTAAACGGTGTATTGAGGGATTTCGGCACGTAGCCGTGCCTCGGTTTGAGTACGACCTTTGAGTCGTTAGGCCCAAACTCCAGACAAGACGCGCTTACAGAAAGCGCCTGTAAGTCCCCTACACGCTTCACTGAAGCGAGAGCCAATAGAAACACCGTCTTAAGGGACAGGTGCTTCATGTCCGACAGCTGGATCGGCTCAAACGGGGCGCCTTTCATGGCCTCCAAGACCGTGGAAAGGTCCCAAGCCGGGACTGAAGGGGGCCTGGGAGGGTTTAACCTCCTCGTAGGAAACGCACGACTAAGTCGTTTTTCCCCAGTGACTGGCCAGACACCGGTTTAGCAAACGGTGCTATGGCCGCCACGTAAACTTTGAGCGTGGATGGGGTCCTTCCCTTATCCATCAGCTCCTGAAGGAAGGCAAGCACTTCCTTAACCCCGCAGTCCACAGGTGAAAAGCCACGGGCTCGACACCAAGTAGAGAACACCGACCATTTCGAGGCATAGAGCCGTCTGGTAGACGGAGCTCTAGCCTGCGCGATCGTGTTTAGCACTCCTTCCGGGAGGCTAGCGGGTACCCGTTGATGGCCCATGCGTGCAGGGACCACAGTTCCGGGCGAGGATGCCAAATCGAGCCCTCCGCCTGAGAGAGGAGATCTCTCCTCAACGGTACAGGCCACGGGGCAGTGCTGGCCATCCGCATCAGGACCGGAAACCAAGCCTGGTTCGTCCAGAGCGGAGCTACAAGCAGCACTGGGCATCCATTTTCCCTGATCCGTTCCAACACCTGAGGCAGGAGCGAGACAGGGGAAAAGCATACAGGGGACCGCTGGGTCAAGCATGGGCCAGCGCGTCCCTGCTTTTCGAGAAGAATACTGGGCAGTGAGCGTTCTCGCGGGACGCGAACAGGTCCACCTGCGCTCTGCCAAACGTTTCCCACAGCAGCTGGACCGTCTGCGGATGCAGCGACCATTCTCCTGTCGGGACGTTGTCTCTGGACAGCTTGTCTGGACCCGTATTCAGGTGCCCAGGCACGTGCGCCGCTTTCAGAGAAAGGAGGTTGCGCTGGGCCCAGACCAAGAGGGGTTCCGCCAGCCTGCAAAGGCGTGTGGACCCGATGCCGCCCTGGCGATTTATGTACGCCACCACTGACATGTTGTCCGACCGGACCAATACGTGGTGGCCTATTATCTGGGGACAGAAGCGCCTTAGCGCTTTGTCGACTGCCATTAATTCCAAGCAGTTTATGTGAAGGAGCTTCTCCCGTACTGACCATAGGCCAGCTAGTGGTCTGCCCTCGAGCAGCGCTCCCCGCCCCGATGTGGAGGCGTCCGTAGACACCACCTTCACACCCGAGGCGATCCCCAGACTCACACCTGACTGATACCAGTCGGTCACTTTCCACGGTTTCAGAGCTGAAACGCACTGAAGGTCGACCCTGAGGCGAAACAGACCCGCGGTCCACGCCCTGGGGGAACTCGTGCTTTTAGCCATAGCTGCAGTGGGCGCATGCGGAGCAGGCCCAACTGGAGTACGGAGGCTGCTGAGGCCATCAGACCCAGCATTTTCTGAAACCTTCTGAGCGGGACTATAGAGCCGTGGCGGAAGGATCTCGCGACGTGCTGAATATTTAATCCGCGCTCCGGTGACAGGCGTGCTGTCATGGATAGCGAGTCCAACACTGTTCCCAGAAGGAAATTCTCCGACTGGGGAGCAGTGAGCTTTTCGCCCAATTGACTGTAAGGCCCAGCTCCTCGAGATGCTCGAGTAATGCGGCCCTGTGTTCTATGAGCTCCGTTCGTGAACGAGCTAGAATCAGCCAATCGTCCAAGTAGTTCAAAACTCGCATGCCCCGAAGTCTCAGGGGGGGCGAGGGCCGCGTCCATGCACTACGTGAACGTACGGGGTGCTACTGACAGGCCGAACGGCAGGACTGTGTATTGATATGCCTGGCCCTCGAAGGCGAATCTCAAGAATCGCCTTTGATGGGACGCTATTTGTATTTGAAAATAGGCGTCTTTCAGATCTATTGACATGAACCAGTCTCCTTGGCGCACTTGCGCGAGGATTTTCCTGGTCGTAAGCATTCTGAACTGGCGCTTCCCGAGCGTTCTGTTCAGCAGTCGCAGATCTAGAATGGGTCTGAGCCCACCATCTTTTTCGGTACCAGAAAATATCTGCTGTATAAGCCCCCTTCGCCCTGAGATAGAGGTTCTATAGCCCCTTTTTCTCAGTAGTTTCGCTATCTCGGCTCGAAGTAGATGAAACACTTCGCTATACACCGTAGTTTCGACTCGCGCCGTATAACGGCGGGGGCGTCGAGCGAACTGTAGCGAACAGCCTCTCGTTATAGTGTTCAACACCCATTCTGATACCCCGGGAAGCCTTAACCACGCATCTGCGTGAATAGCTAGGGGTAGAATGAAATCTGGGCTCTGGCCGCGGCAGGACGGCGGCTCGAGAGCCCCTGTGTACTGGGAACACAGCACCGTGTTTACAGCGTTCGAGGCGGGGGGCGCGCTGATCACAGCGGGCAGCCTGGCCGCGCTCAGCTTCTCTATGGCGGGACGCGCAGAGAAAGCGAGCGGGGCGAATCCTGTGGGATTCGGCGCGTGTGAGGGAATGTGGGCACATTTACTAAATGCGGCACATTTTCTACACTGAGAATACTGTCAGCTCGCGCGACTAAATCACTGCTGTGTATACAGCGTGCGAGGCGCGCGCTGATCAAAGCCGGCAGCCTGGCCGCGCTCAGCTTCTCTGTGACGGGTTGTGCAGAGAAGACGAGCGGGGTGAATCCCGTGAGATTCGGAGTGTCTGTGAGAAATGCGGGCGCGAGACAGCGGGCACATTTTCTGCACGGAGAATGCTCGGCTCGCGCCGACTGAATCAACGCTGTGTTCACAGCGTGCGAGGTGCGCGCTAATCACAGCGGGCAGCCTGGCCGCGCTCAGCTTCTCTGTGACGGGTTGTGCATAGAAAGCGAGCGGGGGTGAATCCCGTGGGATTCGGCGTGTCAGTGAGGAAATGCGGAACAGCGGGCACATTTACTGCACTGAGAACACTGTCGGCTCGCGCCGACTAAATGTGTGTTAGTTTCGTTTTTACAGAAACCAAGGGACACGCATCGTGTAGTGTAAGCGGGCATTGTATGGGCGCGTTCACCACATTTTCTGCACAACCAACATGAGTTGGTTTTATTTGTGCTAGCCCTGCACCGTGGCGGGCTGTGTCTGGGTGTGGGAATGGGCACTGGGACGTGGGCATTCTTACAACACTCGTAACACCATCGGCCGTGGCCGGAACACCAGAAAATGCACTCTTTATTGGATTTATCTGGGTAGCCATAGAAACGGCTTTTGTGCGCAGGCAAGCGGGCTGAGACACCGGCTGCTTCACTGCGAAATACACTGGGACAGTCACAACGCATGGAACTGAACGAGCGAGAAGTTTTGGTGGAAATCCGGCCGCAGCGGGATCTGAACACCGTCACTTTCCTAGAGAGACTAGGAAGGCCTTGAGACCTCGGGCTTTACCTCAATCCTCGGCCGGGGCCCGCGCTGAGGGGGGCGGCGTCCAGCAGAGCGAGAGCGCGGTGTTTGATCTCGGGCCTGGCGGCGCTGCTAGTTAGCCGAAACGGCGGCCTTTGTGCGCAGGCAAGCGGGCTGTGGAACCAGCTTGCTCACTGCGAAATACACTGGAACAGTCACATTGCTTGGAACTGAACGAGCGAGAAGTTTTGGTGAAAATCCGGCCGCAGCGGGAACTGAACACCGTCCCTTTCCTAGAGAGACTAGGAAGGCCTTGAGACCTCGGGCTCTATCTCAATCCTCGGCCGGGGCCCGCGCTGAGGGGGGCGGCGTCCAGCAGAGCGAGAACGTCGAGGAACACGGAGCGCTCAGCTTCCGTCATCTCGGATAGCGTTAGCCACAAATGTATCTCACCATTCAGGCCGATGTAATCCACGGCTTGAGAGAGCGGACGCATCGGCTCAGTTTCAATGCCGTCTCCGGTAGTTTGTCGAGCTCAAGTGCGGACGCGGCGGCAGACGGCGGCCGCTGTCCGTCTGGGAGCGACTCGAGCGAAGCCGGCGAAGCTGGCGGGCGAACCGGCGAGCTTTGGCGGGCTGGAAATAGCTCGGGAGCGCGCAGGGCGCGGCGCTTCTTGCGGCCCGGCATCACGGCGGGCTGGGATGCGGGCTCGGAGAACGACGCCAGGCGAGTCCGCAGAGTCACCATAGGCAAGCGTTTACAATGATAGCATCCGCCGTCAGCGAGCGCGGTGGCCGCGTGATCCTCACCCAGGCAGGACACGCAGATGACGTGGCGGTCCTCGTCGCTGAGTGGGGCTCGGCAAGAACCACAGGAAGGCATCTTTAAAAAGACGCAGCTCTTTTAGAACAGTAGAAATGGGTGTTGCGTCACGTAAGCAAACACACACACACACACTTAGCAGAGTAAAAGGATATAGTACGCCGGAAAGCGCAGCAGGTACGGCAGTTGAAGGCGGCTGGGCCAGCGACTTCAGAAGATGGCACGTCCCGCTGAGAAGGCTACAAGTCAACGGCGCGGCTTCTCACTCTGGATCCCGCGATGCATGAGCTTCGCGTGAAGAATGAAAAATCAGAGAAATACAGCTATCGAGGGGTATTTACAGGGCGAGACCACGCCTATACTGGCGGGACATGACGAAATGAGCGCGAAGCGTCTTCATTCGTCATTACGTCACGCAGTGCCTTCACTCGATAGGCTGCAGCTTTTCCAGCGAGGCAGCCAATGGGCGCGCGAGCTGTTTCGCCCTTGTCTGCTTGCTGCTGCAAAAGCGTTTTGCATGATTAAAAAAATTAAGGATAATTTTTGGCTTCAATATCTCGAGGAAAGAGTGTTTCCCCATAGCGTAAGATATTACGCAGTACGAGAGATACTCTCGTAAGAGAACCCCTTTCCTCTTGGGTTAAACCCCCACTTCTGGTAATAAAACACTTGGCTTTCAATTTGAAGTTTAAGCAGAAATTAAGAATTTGAAGTACAGCATAGAGGGCTAAGTTCAAGTGTGGTGATTGCAGTAAAAAAAAGTCTGGTTTCAACCGCACTCCTGGTAGTTAAATTTAGTCTTTCAAGCTTTGTAAGCACTAGTTATGCATTTGAAATGGAAGCCTAACATTATAACTTCAATTATGAGGATGTGTTGCTGTAAAAAAAAAAAAACACTCTTGTCCCAACCAATGAACAAATGTGATTGTGAGTCAAGCCCAACTCCTAGTGCTAAAAAATAGGTTTTCATTTTGATTTGTAAACACAAATTATGCATATGAAATAGAAGCTTAAAGTGGTCAATTCAAATATTTGGGTCTGCTGCAGTAAATATAACTATGTTGTCCCAACCAGGGCGGCCGAGTGGTTAAGGCGTTGGACTTAAGATCCAATGGACAAATGTCCTCTTGGGTTAAACCCCCACTCCTGGTAATAAAACACTTGGCTTTCAATTTGAAGTTTAAGCAGAAATTAAGAATTTGAAGTACAGCATAGAGGGCTAAGTTCAAGTGTGGTGATTGCAGTAAAAAAAGTCTGGTTTCAACCGCACTCCTGGTAGTTAAATTTAGTCTTTCAAGCTTTTTAAGCACTAGTTATGCATTTGAAATGGAAGCCTAACATTATAACTTCAATTATGAGGATGTGTTGCAGTAAAAAAAAAAAAAAACTCTTGTCCCAACCAATTGACAAATGTCATTGTGGGTCAAACCCAACTCCTAGTACTAAAAAATAGGTTTTCATTTTGATTTGTAAACACAAATAATGAATATGAAATAGAGGCTTAAAGTGGTCAATTCAGATGTTAGGGTCTGCTGCAGTAAAAATAAGTATGTTGTACCAACCAGGATGGATAGGGTCTGCTGCAGTAAAAATAAGTGTGTTTTACCAACCAGGATGGCCGAGTGGTTAAGGCGTTGGACTTAAGATCCAATGGACAAATGTTCTCGTGGGTTCAAACCCCACTCCTGGTAATAAAACAATTTGCTTTCAATTTGAAGTTTAAGCAAAAATTAAGAATTTGAAGTACAGCATAGGGTTAAGTTCAAGTGTGGTGATTGCAGTAAAACAAAAGTCTGGTTTCAACCCCACTCCTGGTGGTTAAATTTAGTCTTTCAAGCTTTTTAAGCACTAGTTATGCATTTGAAATGGAAGCCTAACATTATAACTTCAATTATGAGGATGTGTTGCAGTAAAAAAAAAAAAAACTCTTGTCCCAACCAATTGACAAATGTCATTGTGGGTCAAACCCAACTCCTAGTACTAAAAAATAGGTTTTCATTTTGATTTGTAAACACAAATAATGAATATGAAATAGAGGCTTAAAGTGGTCAATTCAGATGTTAGGGTCTGCTGCAGTAAAAATAAGTATGTTGTACCAACCAGGATGGATAGGGTCTGCTGCAGTAAAAATAAGTGTGTTGTACCAACCAGGATGGCCGAGTGGTTAAGGCGTTGGACTTAAGATCCAATGGACAGATGTCCTCGTGGGTTCAAACCCCTCTCCTGGTAATAAAACAATTTGCTTTCAATTTGAAGTTTAAGCAAAAATTAAGAATTTGAAGTACAGCATAGGGTTAAGTTCAAGTGTGGTGATTGCAGTAAAACAAAAGTCTGGTTTCAACCCCACTCCTGGTGGTTAAATTTAGTCTTTCAAGCTTTTTAAGCACTAGTTATGCATTTGAAAAGGAACCTTAACATTATAAGTTCAATTATGAGGATGTGTTGCTGTAAAAAAAACACTCTTGTCCCAACCAATGGACAAATGTCATTGTGGGTCAAACCCAACTCCTAGTACTAAAAAATAGGTTTTCATTTTGATTTGTAAACACAAATAATAAATATGAAACAGAAGCTTAAATTGGTCAATTCAGATGTTAGGGTCTGCAGCAGTAAAAAAAAGAGTGTTGTCCCAACCAGGATGGCCGAGTGGTTAAGGCGTTGGACTTAAGATCCAATGGACAAATGTCCTCGTGGGTTCAAACCCCACTCCTGGTAATACAACATTTGGCTTTCAATTTGAAGTTTAAGCAGAAATTAAGAATTTGAAGTACAGCATAGAGGGGCAAGTTCAAATGTGGGGTTCTGTTGCAGTAAAACAAAAAAACATTTGGTTAAACCCCCACTTCTGGTAATAAAACACTGTTCAAGCAGAAATTAAGAATTTGAAGTACAGCATAGAGGGCTAAGTTCAAGTGTGGTGATTGCAGTAAAAAAAAGTCTGGTTACAACCGCACTCCTGGTAGTTAAATTTAGTCTTTCAAGCTTTTTAAGCACTAGTTATGCATTTGAAATGGAAGCCTAACATTATAACTTCAATTATGAGGATGTGTTGCTGTAAAAAAAAAAAAAAAACACTCTTGTCCCAACCAATGGACAAATGTGATTGTGAGTCAAGCCCAACTCCTAGTGCTAAAAAATAGGTTTTCATTTTGATTTGTAAACACAAATTATGCATATGAAATAGAAGCTTAACCCCTTAACTGTCACTTGCCCGTATACGGGCAAATTAAATTTACTTCACTATATTACTATTAAATCCTAATCTAGTCATGACAAACTATATATCGTTGGAAAGGTCTAAGTCTCCTAAATAGATATTTTAGCGTTGTTTTTTTCTTACAAATTACGAATGAACAGTAAAATATGAATTTATGACAAGAGTGCGCCTCAAAAAATCGACGTCATTACAGGAGTTTCTGACCTTTGTAACAAAAAGTCGACACACACACTTTTAATAATTGAAACTTTGGTTTTTAGTGCTAAAAGTTCATAATAAAACATAATCTAGTATTTTTCAATAAAAAAAGATCAAATTATATTTTAAAAAGTAAAGTAAGAAGTCCTCTAAAAAGTATAATATATATTATATAAATATATATAATTTTTTATTATTATTATATCACATATTTTAGTAGTTATCATAAATTAGGTATCATTTGAAAGCTTACGAACTCAGAATTCATCCTGTGAAAACCGTTTTGAAATTGGACGTTGCATTACCATAGAAACGGTATTTTTTTATTAGGCCCCTCCCCTTTTGGGCATCATCTTTCATAATTTATTATCAAAACCTTTTCTAATCTTGACAAAACACATATTGTCAGAAAGGTCTGAGTCTCAAGGTTCCATATTTAGTGACAGAAGTGATATTTGGACAGAAATTTATTAATTTGTTATGGCAGAATGCATACAATTAAATTCAATGGAATTCAATGGCACCCGGTGGCTATTTTTGGTATAACGCCTAAACAAAATCTCATGGGAACTTCAATTTTTGTGATATCAACTTTAAATTTGGAACACAACTTGGTTAGATATATAGCTTTCATTTTAAAGTAATTTTATAGTAAAACATATTTTGTAAAATATTTATTTTATATTAAAAAAAATATATTAATAAAGTATATTTGATTTACTGTAAATTATAACTTCCATAACTTTTTCATACTTTAATTTTTTGAAGTGCTTTCACTTCAGTAATAATCTGCTGATTGTTTTCTTTAAAACAAGACCAAACTTAGGTCTATATTCCAAAGCATTCTTGAATTACAACCATTTAAGTTTGTATAGTGCATTTTAATGTCAATTATCAAAAGGGGGGGTGACAGCTAGTGGTCAATTCAAATATTTGGGTCTGCTGCAGTAAATATAACTATGTTGTCCCAACCAGGGCGGCCGAGTGGTTAAGGCGTTGGACTTAAGATCCAATGGACAAATGTCCTCTTGGGTTAAACCCCCACTCCTGGTAATAAAACACTTGGCTTTCAATTTGAAGTTTAAGCAGAAGTTAAGAATTTGAAGTACAGCATAGAGAGGTAAGTTCAAGTGTGCTGATTGCAGTAAACAAAAGTCTGGTTTCATCCCCACTCCTGGTAGTTAAATTTAGTCGTTCAAGCTTTTTAAGCACTAGTTATGCATTTGAAATGGAAGCTTAACATTATAACTTCAATTATGAGGATGTGTTGCAGTTAAAAAAAAAAAAAAACTCTTGTCCCAACCAATTGACAAATGTCATTGTGGGTCAAACCCAACTCCTAGTACTAAAAAATAGGTTTTCATTTTGATTTGTAAACACAAATAATGAATATGAAATAGAGGCTTAAAGTGGTCAATTCAGATGTTAGGGTCTGCTGCAGTAAAAATAAGTATGTTGTACCAACCAGGATGGATAGGGTCTGCTGCAGTAAAAATAAGTGTGTTGTACCAACCAGGATGGCCGAGTGGTTAAGGCGTTGGACTTAAGATCCAATGGACAAATGTCCTCGTGGGTTCAAACCCCACTCCTGGTAATACAACATTTGGCTTTCAATTTGAAGTTTATGCAGAAATTAAGAATTTGAAGTACAGCACAGAGGGGCAAGTTCAAATGTGGGGATCTGTTGCAGTAAAAAAAAAAAAAAAAAAAAAAAAATTGGTTAAAACCCCATTCCTCTTGGGTTAAACCCCCACTTCTGGTAATAAAACACTTGGCTTTCAATTTGAAGTTTAAGCAGAAATTAAGAATTTGAAGTACAGCATAGAGGGCTAAGTTCAAGTGTGGTGATTGCAGTAAAAAAATGCTGGTTTCAACCGCACTCCTGGTAGTTCAATTTAGTCTCTCAAGCTTTTTAAGCACTAGTTATGCATTTAAAATGGAAGCCTAACATTATAACTTCAATTATGAGGATGTGTTGCAGTAAAAAAAAAAAAAAAACTCTTGTCCCAACCAATGGACAAATGTCATTGTGGGTCAAACCCAACTCCTAGTACTAAAAAATAGGTTTTCATTTTGATTTGTAAACACAAATAATGAATATGAAATAGAGGCTTAAAGTGGTCAATTCAGATGTTAGGGTCTGCTGCAGTAAAAATAAGTATGTTGTACCAACCAGGATGGATAGGGTCTGCTGCAGTAAAAATAAGTCTGTTGTACCAACCAGGATGGCCGAGTGGTTAAGGCGTTGGACTTAAGATCCAATGGACAAATGTCCTCGTGGGTTCAAACCCCACTCCTGGTAATAAAACAATTTGCTTTCAATTTGAAGTTTAAGCAGAAATTAAGAATTTGAAGTACAGCATAAGATTAAGTTCAAGTGTGGTGATTGCAGTAAAAAAAAAGTCTGGTTTCAACCCCACTCCTGGTAGTTAAATTTAGTCTTTCAAGCTTTTTAACCACTAGTTATGCATTTGAAATGGAACCTTAACATTATAAGTTCAATTATGAGGATGTGTTGCTGTAAAAAAAACACTCTTGTCCCAACCAATGGACAAATGTCATTGTGGGTCAAACCCAACTCCTAGTACTAAAAATAGGTTTTCATTTTGATTTGTAAACACAAATAATAAATATGAAACAGAAGCTTAAATTGGTCAATTCAGATGTTAGGGTCTGCAGCAGTAAAAATAAGAGTGTTGTCCCAACCAGGATGGCCGAGTGGTTAAGGCGTTGGACTTAAGATCCAATGGACAAATGTCCTCGTGGGTTCAAACCCCACTCCTGGTAATACAACATTTGGCTTTCAATTTGAAGTTTAAGCAGAAATTAAGAATTTGAAGTACAGCATAGAGGGGCAAGTTCAAATGTGGGGTTCTGTTGCAGTAAAACAAAAAAACATTTGGTTAAAACCCCATTCCTCTTGGGTTAAACCCCCACTTCTGGTAATAAAACACTGTTTCAAGCAGAAATTAAGATTTGAAGTACAGCATAGAGGGCTAAGTTCAAGTGTGGTGATTGCAGTAAAAAAAGTCTGGTTCAACCGCACTCCTGGTAGTTAAATTTAGTCTTTCAAGCTTTTTAAGCACTAGTTATGCATTTGAAATGGAAAGCCTAACATTATAACTTCAATTATGAGGATGTGTTGCTGTAAAAATAAAAAAAACAACTCTTGTCCCAACCAAATGGACAAATGTGATTGTGAGTCAAGCCCAACTCCTAGTGCTAAAAAATAGGTTTTCATTTTTGATTTGTAAACACAAATTATGCATATGAAATAGAAGCTTAAAGTGGTCAATTCAAATATTTGGGTCTGCTGCAGTAAATATAACTATGTTGTCCAACAGGGCGTTCCGATGTGGTTAAGGCGTTGGACTTAAGATCCAATGGACAAATGTCCTCTTGGGTTAAACCCCCACTCCTGGTAATAAAACACTTGGCTTTCAATTTGAAGTTTAAGCAGAAGTTAAGAATTTGAAGTACAGCATAGAGAGGTAAGTTCAAGTTGTGCTGATTGCAGTAAACAAAATCTGGTTTCATCCCCACTCCTGGTAGTTAAATTTAGTCGTTCAAGCTTTTTAAGCACTACTTATGCATTTGAAATGTAAGCTTAACATTATAACTTCAATTATGAGGATGTGTTGCAGTTAAAAAAAAAAAAAACTCTTGTCCCAACCAATTGACAAATGTCATTGTGGGTCAAACCCAACTCCTAGTACTAAAAAATAGGTTTTCATTTTGATTTGTAAACACAAATAATGAATATGAAATAGAGGCTTAAAGTGGTCAATTCAGATGTTAGGGTCTGCTGCAGTAAAAATAAGTATGTTGTACCAACCAGGATGGATAGGGTCTGCTGCAGTAAAAATAAGTGTGTTGTACCAACCAGGATGGCCGAGTGGTTAAGGCGTTGGACTTAAGATCCAATGGACAAATGTCCTCGTGGGTTCAAACCCCACTCCTGGTAATACAACATTTGGCTTTCAATTTGAAGTTTATGCAGAAATTAAGAATTTGAAGTACAGCACAGAGGGGCAAGTTCAAATGTGGGGATCTGTTGCAGTAAAACAAAAAAAAAAAACATTTGGTTTAAAACCCCATTCCTCTTGGGTTAAACCCCCACTTCTGGTAATAAAACACTTGGCTTTCAATTTGAAGTTTAAGCAGAAATTAAGAATTTGAAGTACAGCATAGAGGGCTAAGTTCAAGTGTGGTGATTGCAGTAAAAAAAAGTCTGGTTTCAACCGCACTCCTGGTAGTTCAATTTAGTCTCTCAAGCTTTTTAAGCACTAGTTATGCATTTAAAATGGAAGCCTAACATTATAACTTCAATTATGAGGATGTGTTGCAGTAAAAAAAAAAAAAAAACTCTTGTCCCAACCAATGGACAAATGTCATTGTGGGTCAAACCCAACTCCTAGTACTAAAAAATAGGTTTTCATTTTGATTTGTAAACACAAATAATGAATATGAAATAGAGGCTTAAAGTGGTCAATTCAGATGTTAGGGTCTGCTGCAGTAAAATAAGTATGTTGTACCAACCAGGATGGATAGGGTCTGCTGCAGTAAAAATAAGTGTGTTGTACCAACCAGGATGGCCGAGTGGTTAAGGCGTTGGACTTAAGATCCAATGGACAAATGTCCTCTGGGTTCAAACCCCACTCCTGGTAATAAAACAATTTGCTTTCAATTTGAAGTTTAAGCAAAATTAAGAATTTGAAGTACAGCATAGAGATTAAGTTCAAGTGTGGTGATTGCAGTAAAAAAAAGTCTGGTTTCAACCCCACTCCTGGTAGTTAAATTTAGTCTTTCAAGCTTTTTAACACTAGTTATGCATTTGAAAAGGAACCTTAACATTATAAGTTCAATTATGAGGATGTGTTGCTGTAAAAAAAAACACCTTGTCCCAACCAATGACAAATGTCATTGTGGGTCAAACCCAACTCCTAGTACTAAAAATAGGTTTTCATTTTGATTTGTAAACACAATAATAAATATGAAACAGAAGCTTAAATCGGTCAATTCAGATGTTAGGGTCTGCAGCAGTAAAAATAAGAGTGTTGTCCCAACCAGGATGGCCGAGTGGTTAAGGCTTGGACTTAAGACCAATGGACAAATGTCCTCGTGGGTTCAAACCCCACTCCTGGTAATACAACATTTGGCTTTCAATTTGAAGTTTAAGCAGAAATTAAGAATTTGAAGTACAGCATAGAGGGGCAAGTTCAAATGTGGGGTTCTGTTGCAGTAAAACAAAAAATGGTAAACATTCCTCTGGGTTAAACCCCCACTTCTGGTAATAAAACACTGTTCATAGCAAAATTAAGAATTTGAAGTACAGCATAGAGGGCTAAGTTCAAGTGTGGTGATTGCAGTAAAAAAAAGTCTGGTTACAACCGCACTCCTGGTAGTTAAATTTAGTCTTTCAAGCTTTTTAAGCACTAGTTATGCATTTGAAATGGAAGCCTAACATTATAACTTCAATTAGAGGATGTGTTGCTGTAACAAAAAAAAAAAACACTCTTGTCCCAACCAATGGACAAATGTGATTGTGATCAAACCCAACTCCTAGTACTAAAAAATAGGTTTTAATTTTGATTTGTAAACACAAATAATGAATATGAAATAGAGGCTTAAAGTGGTCAATTCAGATGTTAGGGTCTGCTGCAGTAAAAATAAGTATGTTGTACCAACCAGGATGGATAGGGTCTGCTGCAGTAAAAATAAGTGTGTGTACCAACCAGGATGGCCGAGTGGTTAAGGCGTTGGACTTAAGATCCAATGGACAAATGTCCTCGTGGGTTCAAACCCCACTCCTGGTAATACAACATTTGGCTTTCAATTTGAAGTTTAAGCAGAAATTAAGAATTTGAAGTACAGCATAGAGGGGCAAGTTCAAATGTGGGGTTCTGTTGCAGTAAAACAAAAAAACATTTGGTTAAAACCCCATTCCTCTTGGGTTAAACCCCCACTTCTGGTAATAAACACTTGGCTTTCAATTTGAAGTTTAAGCAGAAATTAAGAATTTGAAGTACAGCATAGAGGGCTAAGTTCAAGTGTGGTGATTGCAGTAAAAAAAAGTCTGGTTTCAACCGCACTCCTGTAGTTAAATTTAGTCTTTAAGCTTTGTAAGCACTAGTTATGCATTTGAAATGGAAGCCTAACATTATAACTTCAATTATGAGGATGTGTTGCTGTAAAAAAAAAAAAAACACTCTTGTCCCAACCAATGAACAAATGTGATTGTGAGTCAAGCCCAACTCCTAGTGCTAAAAAATAGGTTTTCATTTTGATTTGTAAACACAAATTATGCATATGAAATAGAAGCTTAAAGTGGTCAATTCAAATATTTGGGTCTGCTGCAGTAAATATAACTATGTTGTCCCAACCAGGGCGGCCGAGTGGTTAAGGCGTTGGACTTAAGATCCAATGGACAAATGTCCTCTTGGGTTAAACCCCCACTCCTGGTAATAAAACACTTGGCTTTCAATTTGAAGTTTAAGCAGAAATTAAGAATTTGAAGTACAGCATAGAGGGCTAAGTTCAAGTGTGGTGATTGCAGTAAAAAAAGTCTGGTTTCAACCGCACTCCTGGTAGTTAAATTTAGTCTTTCAAGCTTTTTAAGCACTAGTTATGCATTTGAAATGGAAGCCTAACATTATAACTTCAATTATGAGGATGTGTTGCAGTAAAAAAAAAAAAAAAAACTCTTGTCCCAACCAATTGACAAATGTCATTGTGGGTCAAACCCAACTCCTAGTACTAAAAAATAGGTTTTCATTTTGATTTGTAAACACAAATAATGAATATGAAATAGAGGCTTAAAGTGGTCAATTCAGATGTTAGGGTCTGCTGCAGTAAAAATAAGTATGTTGTACCAACCAGGATGGATAGGGTCTGCTGCAGTAAAAATAAGTGTGTTGTACCAACCAGGATGGCCGAGTGGTTAAGGCGTTGGACTTAAGATCCAATGGACAGATGTCCTCGTGGGTTCAAACCCCTCTCTGGTAATAAAACATTTTGCTTTCAATTTGAAGTTTAAGCAAAAATTAAGAATTTGAAGTACAGCATAGGGTTAAGTTCAAGTGTGGTGATTGCAGTAAAACAAAAGTCTGGTTTCAACCCCACTCCTGGTGGTTAAATTTAGTCTTTCAAGCTTTTTAAGCACTAGTTATGCATTTGAAATGGAACCTTAACATTATAAGTTCAATTATGAGGATGTGTTGCTGTAAAAAAACACTCTTGTCCCAACCAATGGACAAATGTCATTGTGGGTCAAACCCAACTCCTAGTACTAAAAAATAGGTTTTCATTTTGATTTGTAAACACAAATAATAAATATGAAACAGAAGCTTAAATTGGTCAATTCAGATGTTAGGGTCTGCAGCAGTAAAAATAAGAGTGTTGTCCCAACCAGGATGGCCGAGTGGTTAAGGCGTTGGACTTAAGATCCAATGGACAAATGTCCTCGTGGGTTCAAACCCCACTCCTGGTAATACAACATTTGGCTTTCAATTTGAAGTTTAAGCAGAAATTAAGAATTTGAAGTACAGCATAGAGGGGCAAGTTCAAATGTGGGGTTCTGTTGCAGTAAAACAAAAAAACATTTGGTTAAAACCCCATTCCTCTTGGGTTAAACCCCCACTTCTGGTAATAAAACACTGTTCAAGCAGAAATTAAGAATTTGAAGTACAGCATAGAGGGCTAAGTTCAAGTGTGGTGATTGCAGTAAAAAAAAGTCTGGTTACAACCGAACTCCTGGTAGTTAAATTTAGTCTTTCAAGCTTTTTAAGCACTAGTTATGCATTTGAAATGGAAGCCTAACATTATAACTTCAATTATGAGGATGTGTTGCTGTAAAAAAAAAAAAAAAACACTCTTGTGCCAACCAATGGACAAATGTGATTGTGAGTCAAGCCCAACTCCTAGTGCTAAAAAATAGGTTTTCATTTTGATTTGTAAACACAAATTATGCATATGAAATAGAAGCTTAAAGTGGTCAATTCAAATATTTGGGTCTGCTGCAGTAAATATAACTATGTTGTCCCAACCAGGGCGGCCGAGTGGTTAAGGCGTTGGACTTAAGATCCAATGGACAAATGTCCTCTTGGGTTAAACCCCCACTCCTGGTAATAAAACACTTGGCTTTCAATTTGAAGTTTAAGCAGAAGTTAAGAATTTGAAGTACAGCATAGAGAGGTAAGTTCAAGTGTGCTGATTGCAGTAAACAAATGTCTGGTTTCAACCCCACTCCTGGTAGTTAAATTTAGTCCTTCAAGCTTTTTAAGCACTAGTTATGCATTTGAAATGGAAGCTTAACATTATAACTTCAATTATGAGGATGTGTTGCAGTTAAAAAAAAAAAACTCTTGTCCCAACCAATTGACAAATGTCATTGTGGGTCAAACCCAACTCCTAGTACTAAAAAATAGGTTTTCATTTTGATTTGTAAACACAAATAATGAATATGAAATAGAGGCTTAAAAAGGGTCAATTCAGATGTTAGGGTCTGCTGCAGTAAAAATAAGTATGTTGTACCAACCAGGATGGATAGGGTCTGCTGCAGTAAAAATAAGTGTGTTGTACCAACCAGGATGGCCGAGTGGTTAAGGCGTTGGACTTAAGATCCAATGGACAAATGTCCTCGTGGGTTCAAACCCCACTCCTGGTAATACAACATTTGGCTTTCAATTTGAAGTTTAAGCAGAAATTAAGAATTTGAAGTACAGCATAGGGTTAAGTTCAAGTGTGGTGATTGCAGTAAAACAAAAGTCTGGTTTCAACCCCACTCCTGGTGGTTAAATTTAGTCTTTCAAGCTTTTTAAGCACTAGTTATGCATTTGAAAAGGAACCTTAACATTATAAGTTCAATTATGAGGATGTGTTGCTGTAAAAAGAACACTCTTGTCCCAACCAATGGACAAATGTCATTGTGGGTCAAACCCAACTCCTAGTACTAAAAAATAGGTTTTCATTTTGATTTGTAAACACAAATAATAAATATGAAACAGAAGCTTAAATTGGTCAATTCAGATGTTAGGGTCTGCAGCAGTAAAAATAAGAGTGTTGTCCCAACCAGGATGGCCGAGTGGTTAAGGCGTTGGACTTAAGCTGGGGAACAATAGTCCAACAAAGGTGGGGAAGAAGGGAAGAAAAGGGGGAAGGAAGAAAAGGAGAAGGGGAAGAAAAGAAAGAAAAAATGAAGAAAAGAAAGGGTGAAATGTGACGTTCAGACATAGGCCTTCCTTAGCATATGTGTTATGATACGTTTTCCGGTTTCTTCGTGTGTGAAAATCATGCATTTATATTACACTGTTTTCTATTGCAGGTGCTCACCAAGACATGGGTTCGAATCCAGCTAAAGACAACTTTTTGTAATATTTATTAGTTAATTAAATAAGAATCGTTTTTGAATGCTTACTGTTCCAGTGTTAATAAGATATACATATGTCATTTTTTAAAATATTCTTTCATGAATAAGAATGTTATTTGCATTATTATGCAATGAACAAAGATGCAACCTATTAATACATAGTAACTAATATGCTGAAAAATGAATGAAGATCAACAAAATGTACAAATTATCTTTTTAAATACAAATGTTATCTTGTTGCAGTATACTGATAAAATATTATGTTATAATAAAGTATTGTTAATAAAATATACATATGTAATTTGTTTGTTGTGTTTTTTATATATTCTTTCATAAAAATATATAATGACCAATGGAATAGTGTTATTATTTAGTAGTTGTTGTATTATTTTTATCTTATGTAAGTTTTTTTTAGGTTGCATTTAAACAAGACACTTGCAAATTTGTTATTTGTAATGAACAAAGATGCAACCCATTAAATAGTAACTAATTTGCTGAAAATGTCAATCACAAGAATAACAAAATGTACAAATTATCTCTTTATATACAAATGTTATATTGTTGCAGTGTTCAGATGAACTAGTGTTATATGAAAGTCAAAGTCAAAAAGAAATCACTTGCCAATTTGTTTTTATTTTCCAATCATGCCAACAGAACAGTAATGATGAATATTAAAATGTTAAATAACATGTTTTAAAAATAAATAAATAAATAAAATGAAAAGTGAAATAGGTTTTCAAAAACAAGAAATGAAAAGTTAAAATGTTAAATAACGTAAAAAAATAAATAAAAATAATAATATTCAACAAGTATTAACTATTTAAACAACTGTTCACACTATATACATGATGCTATATACATTAAAATATATACATTATTTGGGAATGGTTCTCCGCATTTCCTCTAACCACACCTCTTTTGTAACGGTCTCAGTCTGTGGGCAGTACACCCTGCCCCTGTACTGGCTATGCCCTGTTGCACTTGTTTTAAATTGCCCACATTTTTTGCAAGTGTTGGCCGCAACAGTTCTCCTGTAGGGTCTCTTGGGCATGGCGTCTCGATTGGCAGCTGGTGCAGCGGGTAAGCAAGTGCCCTGTACAGCTGTTGGTTGTAACAGTGGCTGTATCATTTGCATCCCCTGGACCATTGGGATGCCCTGGATCATTTGCACACCCTGAAACATTGGCACTCCCTGGAACACTGGCACGCCCTGGAAACCAGGTGCTGATGGTAGAAGAATATTTGGTACCATCTGCAGTGATGCTCCAGGTGCAGATGGTGTCAGCAGCATCTGACTCTGCGCTGGTGCCTTGGGTCTGAGAGGGGGTCGCCCAACAGAAGTCTGCCTCTGCTTTGCCTGACCAGCTGTGCTTTCTGGTAGCTTGTACTGGTGCTGCTCCCCTGGATGTTCTGGCTCAGTCCGTAGATGTTTGGCAACCTGGAGAGGCTCATGAGCTTCAGGCAGGGGCTGCGGCAACTGAATACCCTGAAGCAGCACAGACAGCTCCTGCTTTTTCTGTCTTTTGTTGTACCACTGAATCAGGGTGTTCTGGTTAACCTCCACCAGCTGCATTGAGGTTCCTCCCATCACCAAGCTGTTGCCCAGTACAAGCTGCCTTATTCTGCGATAGTCTTGCAGGATCAGAGACCATCTCGACAGGGCTCCCTTGCCTTTTCTTTTGGGGCTTGGGTGGACAGTGCAAAGTCTGATGAAGATGGTCTCCACCAGACGGCAACAGTCAGGCCACTGAGCAGGTGCGCTGCTTGCACCCAGCACACATCTGGTGGTGCTCTCTACACCAGGGTGAGTTGGCTTCTTCGGGACCTTGAAGCGTCCACTCAGCAGTCTCTTTCGGCATCGACTGTCATACACCACCCGATCCTTGTCCCGGTCATCCAGGTTCTGCCAAAGAGCAATAATGGTGTTGGCTTCCTGGTTGGTCAGGCTGAGGGCTGTGTGGGCCCGGAGATCCACCAGATATTCTGCCAGCTGGTCCACATGTTGATAACCTGGGACATTTTGGTAGTCAACAGCCTATTAAAAAACACAAACACGCAATACAATTATTACATCACATCTGTCTAATGCATAATTCCATAACTGACATTTTCTTAACATGTTCTTTACAAAGAACCAAATAAATAAAGATAACTTGACTTGATGTGTATTTGCAGCTTACAAATGAATTTAGGCTGTACTTTTAAATGTAAAATATGTGGAAAGTCTGGATTTAAAGCACTAGATGTTAATTCATCATAATTATTCTGGTTAATTTGAAAGACATGCAAAGGAGTGCTATTTACCGTCTCTTCTTCTCCATCATCCTGACCAGCATCCTCTGGCTCTGAGGGGAGAGTTGAAACAGATGTTTCAGAGGGAACAGGTGTGACGGCAGTCCCTGAGGGTCCAGGTGATGAAGGAGACTGTGTGAGGACAAGTTTAGGGTCAGGGACCAGTGAAGGGGATGTGGTGCCCAGTACAGGTGTGGCACTGCTGGTGACCAGGGTGGAAGAACCCAGTGTCAGTGTGGAAGAGGGTGGTGACAGAACAGCCTCCGGATCTGCTATTGTGTGATGATCCTCGCTGATGTCACAGAAGCCCTCATCTTCATCTCGCTCCTCCACACAGAGGTCCTCAATGAGCTCTGCTGTCTGCTCAGAGTCCGGATTCATGTCCTGCAGTGCCTGACCAGTCTGCTGGAACAGATACTGCACTCCAATGAGCTCACCTGAAATAAAAACAATAAACAGAAATTAAATAGAATGTTGAGTATCATATTTGATACAGTAGGCTTTTGTAGTAGCTCATATAGTGTGATAATATAGAGCTCATCGTCAGGGAGAAAATGAAATGAAATGCAATTAATGATGACTGAGAGAAAAGTCTGATGATTATTTTGATATTTACATGTAACATGATTTTCTTATCAAGTAAACCAAAGCTGCTTCAGTCTAGTAACTAGTCATTACATATTACTAACAATCCAAAACTTACAATTACTTTATAAAAATCAGTAAAGGTTTCACAGTGAAAAGAAACATGAAGCACGAGCTGAAGGTGGACACTTTTACAATTATATTAAAAGACTATAATCAATCAGAAGACAGAGGGCATGTTTCCTGAAAAGTTTAGATCATGTTGATCATTTAGAGGCCTTTAGAAACTTGCATATCAATTATGATACAATCGACTCTATAGGGTTAAATCTGACATATAGACAGAGGTTACACAGAAATTGCAAGTTGAGAAAATAAAAAATATATGAAATAATTCTCACCGGTGTAACATGCAGGGGGACAAAACGTGGGGACCACTTTCCTTCCAAACAGCTTTTCGTAATTGCTGTTTACACAGTGAACAAGTTCTCCTGTGTAGCTGCGCAAAGCTGATGGCTCCGATGACAGGGAAGCAGCCTCCCGATCCTGGTTCCACCGGTGTAGACCCTCCAGCAGATAAATCTGAAAATTCAGACTGTTGGCACTGGTCCCTGTAAATAGACACAACAGTGTTTAGGGGGTGTTAAAGAAACACACAAAAACACTTAATGCTGTTTCTTTACACATGTACAGTGTGACAAAGACAATACCTGGGATGAAACGGTTCAGGTGTAAATGAAAGGACTCGAGAGAAGTGGAGCCTCTGGCACATCTGTAGGTCTTCAGAAGCACGCCTCCCTTGTTTAGGCTCCCTGTCTCTGTATAGAGCACAACACCAGGGGGGTCTTGAATGCATTTCACATGCTTCTTCTGGACATTCCAGATGTGCTCCATCCTTTCTCGGTCCAGGAGAGGAACACCCAGGGAGTCTTTGCCCTTGCTGCTTAGGAGCTCTGTAAGCAGCCGCTCAAGAAGAAGGATGGTAGTCTCCTCTCCACAGGTCCTCCTCCGGCAATGGAGTGCCAGCTCATCCCTGGTAAGATGCTTGTTGACATCTTCATCTGTCAGCGCAGGCCAACCCTGGGATATCAACAGCTCTCTCTTTGCTTTGCGAAGCATAGAAACATCAGCCGCATCCCACTCAAAAATGCACGCTGACAGCCGTGACATGAAGATGAGATACAGCTGATGGGCATCAGTTGTACACCCCATGGCAATCCTGCGCATAAAATGCCAGATGTCCAAGCGAACCATGAGATCAGGCCAACCTCTGAATCTGGTTTTCAGCTTGGTCTCACCCACATCAGTGCAGCAGCCACAGTCCACGTACAAAACAGCAGGTGGATCCACACTAGCCTGCTGGTACCTCTTCACCAGACCATCGACCATCATGTCCAGTCCAGCTCCTTCCTGTGCTGTCAGCACACTTATGAGCACCTGACCAAACTCATTGCCAACAGAGGTAAGCCAGAGTCCCGTTCCCCTTGCCGTCCCAGCCAGCTTCTTAGTGATCTGCAGTAGATGACAAGAAGCATGCAATGTAATGAAACATCACACCATGTAGAATATGATACTCATGCTCTGATAATGATATAACAGTAAACACCATAAATGAACAAAAATCCCCTGCTAACCTTTTTAGTGGAATCCATTTTCAATACTGAACCATACGTGGATTTTATCCGTGCATGGATTTCATCCAGTCTTGTCAGGATGTCTTGGCTGTACACGGTGAGCAGCCACTTGCAGCTTGGCACCACTGTAGGCTCTGGGGGTTCCTGGAATTGTATTTGCAACACCCCAGGTCTTTTGAGGAAGTCCACACATTGGGTGGTGTACCGGGCCATACGCTGGAGCCACTCCTCGCTGTGGTTCTCACGCAGCTGTTTGATGACCCGCGTGGGACTGTTGCCTAGGCCACGCTCACGCAGGAGCCGAATGACTCTCATATCACAGGCATACCTTAGGAAAAGCAAAATCCACACATTCATATATTTTACATGTTTGATTTGTAAAGTATTTGCAAACATATGTGATGATGGGCTATCAACTGGATGTGGAATGAAAGTGTACGTACTTCCGCGTGAGGATGACCCGAAATTCAGAGCGATGGCCCAGATCCAGCTGTTGCAGGATAGTCTGACTCCAGGACACATGCGAGGCTTTACATTTGGTACAGATGAGGGTTTCTGTGACCATGTTGTACATCCTATCGATGTCCAAAACCTGCCGTGCCCTTTTGTGCAGACCGCCTCCTGTCAGCTGATGCTGCCCGCAAGCAGAATTGGGATAGAGAGCCTTGATCTTCCACAGCTTGTACGGCATCCACAGCAACAGAGCATGACAAAAAAATCTGTCTGGAGCTGGAGCCTGATTATAAATAAGTGCTGGCTGTGGTGGGTAATACCAGAGCTGTAGGTTGTCTCGAAGCTCTGGTTTTCCCTTGGGCCCCATTTTAAAAAGCCTGCTGGCAATCCACCTGTGATCCTCTGGCGGCAAGGTCTCCGACCACAAACGATGCAGTCGAACTGCAGATGTAGCAGGCAATGACGCCCCGGAAGGAGCAGTCTGTGAAGGAAAAAGAAAAAACATTTAGTCTATCAGATCATTTATTTAATTAGCGCTTTATCTATCCAAGACTACCCTCACATAAAATAGAAAATATTGGATGTCAAATACGTACTTAAGGTAAAAGAATATAATTGGTACATGTGTTCAAAGTGTTTTCAGAGTTGTGTCATCTGCTAGCTCTATTTTGTGCGCCTCTAGTGAGTTGTGACAGTTAATATGCAAAATAAATTATTTTAGACCAATAGAATTTGAAATGGCTTACCGAGACAATACCGCAAGACTCAGAACTGGTCACATCTGCAGTGGTTCTGGGGACAGAGGCTGGAACTCCAGGATCTTGTGTCTGTAAAATCATGCAGTGAAATATTATAGATTTTGTATATATAACAAGAGAAACAGTCAAACATACCTGCCCAATAATTGTAACTCATCCTGGATGGAATAATACAATGCTGTTCAAAAGTCTGGGGTCAGTAAGTTTATTTAATGTTTTTGAAAGAAGATTAAAATACAGTCAAAAACAGTTATACTGGGAAATAATATTGCTGCTTATTTTAATGTATTTTCAAATGTATTTATTAATGTGTCATTGCTGAAAAAAAGTCTCAATTTACTGACCACACCAACTTTTAAACAGTACTGAAAATAAAATCTATTTAATTCAAAGAGTATATAGTACTGTTATTACTTCATTATTGTAAGATTTCCTGGAATACAAGATATGTGTGCACAGGAAAGTGCACAGAAGTGGAATGTGTATTCATAGAAGGCAAAATGGATTATGCCCGTACTTACAGAGACAGTGGTGCTTGGTGTAGGGGCACTGGACACTGCTGCGCTGGGTTGGTCAACAACCTGAGATGGTCTCCTAGCCACACATAGATTTGGCTTTGCAGCAGAAATGTGGGACCCACCAAATCTTGGCTTGGTAAACTAAAATAGGGCAAAACAGTTTCAACTAAATTACAAAATAAGCTGTAACAGCACAGTGGCAAAAAATATAATTACATTTTTGGTAAATGAGAAAATATCTGTTGTTTCAATATTTCATATAACTAAATTAACTGCTTTCTTGCTTTACATTTTTTCGTATTACCTCCCTCTGCTACTTATATAGATTGAAGCAAGCACAGTTAGAATAGAAAAATGAGTGGGAAGGGAAGGCATTGCTAGAATGTGAGTATTATTGTAATTCAACGGGTACTTTTTTAAAAATGACATTGATTCAAAACTAGTTTGCACATAGCTTGTAAGATAAAGTGTTTATTAACAGTAATTGAGGTTATATTTGGAGATGAATGATGACTGAATTAATAATACATGTATTAATAAAAATGTTATTACCATTGACAAACTTGGTATTGTCCTAGATGTCGTCACAGATGCAGTAGGCCGTGGCTGGGGCTGGAGTCGAGGCTGAGGCTGAGGCTGACTCTGCTCCATGACCTCCTGTGCTGGTCCAGCAGCGGCAGACTGTTGCTCCACAACCCTTGGTGCTTGTCCAGTAGAGACTGCGGCCTGCTTTAAACAACCAAAAAAGACATCAGCTTCAATCACTTTTGAACGAGAAACATTTATTCAGTAAATTATTATTATTATGTTTTAATACTTGCAATGCAACATCTTCACATTGTTACCTTTTGAGTGTGAAAACCACACATGCACTTTGGGACCTCTCTGAGCAAGGTCGTCTGGCCGCGAGACTGCATCGGACATTTTTCAATCTGTAAACATTATAACACATGTCATACACAGTATATGCATTTCAACTAAACAGGAATGGCAAACTAATTTACTGTCATTTTCCATGACGTGTGTCAAATTTATTTTTATTCATGTTCTTTGAAGGGGAGATACAAACTGTAAAATTAGAGAGAAAGAGTGAGGAACATTTCACACGGTAACACTTTACTTGAAGGGGTGTGCATAAGACTGACATGACACATTCATAATCATGAATATGAAGGAGGTTTTATGCATGTTTATGACAACTGCCATTAAGTGTCATTCTGTCAATTATGACATGTTTAATGCAAATATGACATTGTTTGAGATGTCTTTGTTATGACAACTTGACATTAACCAATACATCATAACTGGTCAGTGTCATAACAACTTGACAATACCAAGATAACATAATATGTCATAAACATGACATAGCAGATTAATTATCAAACTTAAGAAACCACTTAGCTTTATAGGTTAACATTACATTAAACTGTTATGTGGTTGGTCATGAATGTTTTTATTGACCTCAACTACAGTGGTACAAATTTAATTTGTCATTAAAATGTCATTTTTACATAAAAATGTAATTTTTATTCCTTACTGCCATGCAAAGGTGACAAAAGCACACTCACCTTTTGATACACGTCATGCCACTTTTTCTGGCGAGGAGCTGGCCTGTTACCCTCATTTGATGGCCAAACTCCTGTGCTGGCAAACTTTTTTAGTCTTGAAATCCAGTCAGCATCCGACATGGCTTTATGTGATTTTTTGCCAGACATTCTTTATTCTTTTTTTTGGGGGGGGGGGGGGGGGGGGGGGGGGGGGGCTAGGTAAGTTAAGGTTAAATCGTTTTGGACAAAACTATTATTAATAAAAATGTTTTCTTAAAAAAAGCACACACGACATATTCAAATATACAATTACATTATTCGTTCTTACCTGTTGTCCGAAAATAACGTTCAATTTACCGAAAATTTTGTTTCGCAGTCCTCCGTTCAAATTATGCTAACCGTTACCTGACCACCGTGACTGAACTTTTTTGACCTCTGACACGCCCCTGAGGATCATCACTTCGTACCGCTTCGTACACCTTCGGCTCAGTTCGGCAACTTGATTGACACTTGGCTATCTTCCTGACTTCACCTAGCGGTGATAAGCGTAAACTTGCCGTCGAGATTTCCTTTTACTCTGATTGGTCAAATGTCGAAAATGATAAGAAAATCTTGTACTCTGATTGGTCAAATGTCGAAAATGTTAAGAAAATGTCAAGAATGGCGCTCTCTGATTGGCTGCAAATGTTATAGCGCATCTACGTGATTGGCTGTGGCGTTCAACATTGTTCAACATTATCCCCATATTGTCGGACTATCCTTCGGCAGCTGGCGTTTAAGATCCAATGGACAAATGTCCTCGTGGGTTCAAACCCCACTCCTGGTAATACAACATTTGGCTTTCAATTTGAAGTTTAAGCAGAAATTAAGAATTTGAAGTACAGCATAGAGGGGCAAGTTCAAATGTGGGGTTCTGTTGCAGTAAAACAAAAAAACATTTGGTTAAAACCCCATTCCTCTTGGGTTAAACCCCCACTTCTGGTAATAAAACACTGTTCAAGCAGAAATTAAGAATTTGAAGTACAGCATAGAGGGCTAAGTTCAAGTGTGGTGATTGCAGTAAAAAAAAAGTCTGGTTTCAACCGCACTCCTGGTAGTTAAATTTAGTCTTTCAAGCTTTTTAAGCACTAGTTATGCATTTGAAATGGAAGCCTAACATTATAACTTCAATTATGAGGATGTGTTGCTGTAAAAAAAAAAAAAAACACTCTTGTCCCAACCAATGGACAAATGTGATTGTGAGTCAAGCCCAACTCCTAGTGCTAAAAAATAGGTTTTCATTTTGATTTGTAAACACAAATTATGCATATGAAATAGAAGCTTAAAGTGGTCAATTCAAATATTTGGGTCTGCTGCAGTAAATATAACTATGTTGTCCCAACCAGGGCGGCCGAGTGGTTAAGGCGTTGGACTTAAGATCCAATGGACAAATGTCCTCTTGGGTTAAACCCCCACTCCTGGTAATAAAACACTTGGCTTTCAATTTGAAGTTTAAGCAGAAGTTAAGAATTTGAAGTACAGCATAGAGAGGTAAGTTCAAGTGTGCTGATTGCAGTAAACAAAAGTCTGGTTTCAATCCCACTCCTGGTAGTTAAATTTAGTCGTTCAAGCTTTTTAAGCACTAGTTATGCATTTGAAATGGAAGCTTAACATTATAACTTCAATTATGAGGATGTGTTGCAGTTAAAAAAAAAAAAACTCTTGTCCCAACCAAATGACAAATGTCATTGTGGGTCAAACCCAACTCCTAGTACTAAAAAATAGGTTTTCATTTTGATTTGTAAACACAAATAATGAATATGAAATAGAGGCTTAAAGTGGTCAATTCAGATGTTAGGGTCTGCTGCAGTAAAAATAAGTATGTTGTACCAACCAGGATGGATAGGGTCTGCTGCAGTAAAAATAAGTGTGTTGTACAACCAGGATGGCCGAGTGGTTAAGGCGTTGGACTTAAGATCCAATGGACAAATGTCCTCGTGGGTTCAAACCCACTCCTGGTATACAACATTTGGCTTTCAATTTGAAGTTTATGCAGAAATTAAGAATTTGAAGTACAGCATACAGGGGCAAGTTCAAATGTGGGGTCTGTTGCAGTAAAACAAAAAAACATTTGGTTAAAACCCATTCTTGGGTTAAACCCCCTCTGGTAATAAAACACTTGGCTTCAATTTGAAGTTTAAGCAGAAATTAAGAATTTGAAGTACAGCATAGAGGGCTAAGTTCAAGTGTGGTGATTGCAGTAAAAAAAGTCTGGTTTCAACCCACTCCTGGTAGTTAAATTTAGTCTTCAAGCTTTTTAAGCACTAGTTATGCATTTGAAATGGAACCTAACATTATAAGTTCAATTATGAGGATGTGTTGCTGTAAAAAAAAAACACTCTTGTCCCAACCAATGGACAAATGTCATTGGGGGGGGGGGGGGGGGGGGGGGGGGGGGTAGGCGTTGGATTAAGATCCAATGGACAAATGTCCTCGTGGGTTCAAACCCACTCCTGGTAATACAACATTTGGCTTTCAATTTGAAGTTTAAGCAGAAATTAAGAATTTGAAGTACAGCATAGAGGGGCAAGTTCAAATGTGGGGTTCTGTTGCAGTAAAACAAAAAAACATTTGGTTAAAACCCCATTCCTCTTGGGTTAAACCCCCACTTCTGGTAATAAAACACTGTTCAAGCAGAAATTAAGAATTTGAAGTACAGCATAGAGGGCTAAGTTCAAGTGTGGTGATTGCAGTAAAAAAAAAAGTCTGGTTACAACCGCACTCTGGTAGTTAAATTTAGTCTTTCAAGCTTTTTAAGCACTAGTTATGCATTTGAAATGGAAGCCTAACATTATAACTTCAATTATGAGGATGTGTTGCTGTAAAAAAAAAAAAAACACTCTTGTCCCAACCAATGGACAAATGTGATTGTGAGTCAAGCCCAACTCCTAGTGCTAAAAAATAGGTTTTCATTTTGATTTGTAAACACAAATTATGCATATGAAATAGAAGCTTAAAGTGGTCAATTCAAATATTTGGGTCTGCTGCAGTAAATATAACTATGTTGTCCCAACCAGGGCGGCCGAGTGGTTAAGGCGTTGGACTTAAGATCCAATGGACAAATGTCCTCTTGGGTTAAACCCCACTCCTGGTAATAAAACACTTGGCTTTCAATTTGAAGTTTAAGCAGAAGTTAAGAATTTGAAGTACAGCATAGAGAGGTAAGTTCAAGTGTGCTGATTGCAGTAAACAAAAGTCTGGTTTCATCCCCACTCCTGGTAGTTAAATTTAGTCGTTCAAGCTTTTTAAGCACTATTATGCATTTGAAATGGAAGCTTAACATTATAACTTCAATTATGAGGATGTGTTCAGTTAAAAAAAAAAAAACTCTTGTCCCAACCAAATGACAAATGTCATTGTGGGTCAAACCCAACTCCTAGTACTAAAAAATAGGTTTTCATTTTGATTTGTAAACACAAATAATAAATATGAAACAGAAGCTTAAATTGGTCAATTCAGATGTTAGGGTCTGCAGCAGTAAAAATAAGAGTGTTGTCCCAACCAGGATGGCCGAGTGGTTAAGGCGTTGGACTTAAGATCCAATGGACAAATGTCCTCGTGGGTTCAAACCCCACTCCTGGTAATACAACATTTGGCTTTCAATTTGAAGTTTAAGCAGAAATTAAGAATTTGAAGTACAGCATAGAGGGGCAAGTTCAAATGTGGGGTTCTGTTGCAGTAAAACAAAAAAACATTTGGTTAAAACCCATTCCTCTTGGGTTAAACCCCCACTTCTGGTAATAAAACACTGTTCAAGCAGAAATTAAGAATTTGAAGTACAGCATAGAGGGCTAAGTTCAAGTGTGGTGATTGCAGTAAAAAAAAGTCTGGTTACAACCGCACTCCTGGTAGTTAAATTTAGTCTTTCAAGCTTTTTAAGCACTAGTTATGCATTTGAAATGGAAGCCTAAAAAAAAAAAAAAAAAAAAAAACACTCTTGTCCCAACCAATGGACAAATGTGATTGTGAGTCAAGCCCAACTCCTAGTGCTAAAAATAGGTTTTCATTTTGATTTGTAAACACAAATTATGCATATGAAATAGAACTTAAAGTGGTCAATTCAAATATTTGGGTCTGCTGCAGTAAATATAACTATGTTGTCCAACCAGGGCGGCCGAGTGGTTAAGGCGTTGGACTTAAGATCCAATGGACAAATGTCCTCTTGGGTTAAACCCCACTCTGGTAATAAAACACTTGGCTTTCAATTTGAGTTTAAGCAGAAGTTAAGAATTTGAAGTACAGCATAGAGAGGTAAGTTCAAGTGTGCTGATTGCAGTAAACAAAAGTCTGGTTTCATCCCACTCCTGGTAGTTAAATTTAGTCGTTCAAGCTTTTTAAGCACTACTTATGCATTTGAAATGGAAGCTTAACATTATAACTTCAATTATGAGGATGTGTTTCAGTTAAAAAAAAAAAACTTTGTCCCAACCAAATGACAAATGTCATTGTGGGTCAAACCCAACTCCTAGTACTAAAAAATAGGTTTTCATTTTGATTTGTAAACACAAATAATGAATATGAAATAGAGGCTTAAAGTGGTCAATTCAGATGTTAGGGTCTGCTGCAGTAAAAATAAGTATTTGTACCAACCAGGATGGATAGGTCTGCTGCAGTAAAAATAAGTGTTTGTACCAACCAGGATGGCCGAGTGGTTAAGGCGTTGGACTTAAGATCCAATGGACAAATGTCTTTGTGGGTTCAAACCCCACTCCTGGTAATACAACATTTGGCTTTCAATTGAAGTTTATGCAGAAATTAAGAATTTGAAGTACAGCACACAGGGGCAAGTTCAAATGTGGGGATCTGTTGCAGTAAAACAAAAAAAAAATACATTTGGTTAAAACCCATTCCTCTTGGGTTAAACCCCCACTTCTGGTAATAAAACACTTGGCTTTCAATTTGAAGTTTAAGCAGAAATTAAGAATTTGAAGTACAGCATAGAGGGCTAAGTTCAAGTGTGGTGATTGCAGTAAAAAAAAGTCTGGTTTCAACCCCACTCCTGGTAGTTAAATTTAGTCTTTCAAGCTTTTTAACCACTAGTTATGCATTTGAAATGGAACCTTAACATTATAAGTTCAATTATGAGGATGTGTTGCTGTAAAAAAAAACACTCTTGTCCCAACCAATGGACAAATGTCATTGTGGGTCAAACCCAACTCCTAGTACTAAAAAATAGGTTTTCATTTTGATTTGTAAACACAAATAATAAATATGAAACAGAAGCTTAAATTGGTCAATTCAGATGTTAGGGTCTGCAGCAGTAAAAATAAGAGTGTTGTCCCAACCAGGATGGCCGAGTGGTTAAGGCGTTGGACTTAAGATCCAATGGACAAATGTCCTCGTGGGTTCAAACCCCACTCCTGGTAATACAACATTTGGCTTTCAATTTGAAGTTTAAGCAGAAATTAAGAATTTGAAGTACAGCATAGAGGGGCAAGTTCAAATGTGGGGTTCTGTTGCAGTAAAACAAAAAAACATTTGGTTAAAACCCCATTCCTCTTGGGTTTAAACCCCCACTTCTGGTAATAAAACACTGTTCAAGCAGAAATTAAGAATTTGAAGTACAGCATAGAGGGCTAAGTTCAAGTGTGGTGATTGCAGTAAAAAAAAAGTCTGGTTACAACCGCACTCCTGGTAGTTAAATTTAGTCTTTCAAGCTTTTTAAGCACTAGTTATGCATTTGAAATGGAAGCCTAACATTATAACTTCAATTATGAGGATGTGTTGCTGTAAAAAAAAAAAAAAACACTCTTGTCCCAACCAATGGACAAATGTGATTGTGAGTCAAGCCCAACTCCTAGTGCTAAAAAATAGGTTTTCATTTTGATTTGTAAACACAAATTATGCATATGAAATAGAAGCTTAAAGTGGTCAATTCAAATATTTGGGTCTGCTGCAGTAAATATAACTATGTTGTCCAACCAGGGCGGCCGAGTGGTTAAGGCGTTGGACTTAAGATCCAATGGACAAATGTCCTCTTGGGTTAAACCCCCACTCCTGGTAATAAAACACTTGGCTTTCAATTTGAAGTTTAAGCAGAAGTTAAGAATTTGAAGTACAGCATAGAGAGGTAAGTTCAAGTGTGCTGATTGCAGTAAACAAAAGTCTGGTTTCATCCCCACTCCTGGTAGTTAAATTTAGTCGTTCAAGCTTTTTAAGCACTACTTATGCATTTGAAATGGAAGCTTAACATTATAACTTCAATTATGAGGATGTGTTTCAGTTAAAAAAAAAAAAAAACTCTTGTCCCAACCAAATGACAAATGTCATTGTGGGTCAAACCCAACTCCTAGTACTAAAAAATAGGTTTTCATTTTGATTTGTAAACACAAATAATGAATATGAAATAGAGGCTTAAAGTGGTCAATTCAGATGTTAGGGTCTGCTGCAGTAAAAATAAGTATGTTGTACCAACCAGGATGGATAGGGTCTGCTGCAGTAAAAATAAGTGTGTTGTACCAACCAGGATGGCCGAGTGGTTAAGGCGTTGGACTTAAGATCCAATGGACAAATGTCCTCGTGGGTTCAAACCCCACTCCTGGTAATACAACATTTGGCTTTCAATTTGAAGTTTATGCAGAAATTAAGAATTTGAAGTACAGCACACAGGGGCAAGTTCAAATGTGGGGATCTGTTGCAGTAAAACAAAAAAAAATACATTTGGTTAAAACCCCATTCCTCTTGGGTTAAACCCCCACTTCTGGTAATAAAACACTTGGCTTTCAATTTGAAGTTTAAGCAGAAATTAAGAATTTGAAGTACAGCATAGAGGGCTAAGTTCAAGTGTGGTGATTGCAGTAAAAAAAAGTCTGGTTTCAACCGCACTCCTGGTAGTTAAATTTAGTCTTTCAAGCTTTGTAAGCACTAGTTATGCATTTGAAATGGAAGCCTAACATTATAACTTCAATTATGAGGATGTGTTGCTGTAAAAAAAAAAAAAACACTCTTGTCCCAACCAATGAACAAATGTGATTGTGAGTCAAGCCCAACTCCTAGTGCTAAAAAATAGGTTTTCATTTTGATTTGTAAACACAAATTATGCATATGAAATAGAAGCTTAAAGTGGTCAATTCAAATATTTGGGTCTGCTGCAGTAAATATAACTATGTTGTCCCAACCAGGGCGGCCGAGTGGTTAAGGCGTTGGACTTAAGATCCAATGGACAAATGTCCTCTTGGGTTAAACCCCCACTCCTGGTAATAAAACACTTGGCTTTCAATTTGAAGTTTAAGCAGAAATTAAGAATTTGAAGTACAGCATAGAGGGCTAAGTTCAAGTGTGGTGATTGCAGTAAAAAAAGTCTGGTTTCAACCGCACTCCTGGTAGTTAAATTTAGTCTTTCAAGCTTTTTAAGCACTAGTTATTAGAGATGCGCGGTTGGGCTATTATTTCATCCGCAACCGCATCACAAAACTCATCATCCGTCCGCCATCCATCCGCACCAACGTTTTTGACCAATTTTCAAAACCGCAACCGCCCGCCATCCGCTGATTGAGCAATACAAGGCGCTGCTGATGACAGCCGCGAGACTAGAAAGCTCTCAGAATATCAGCAGTGAACTCCGTCTCTGGGGTGCGTTCCCGAAAGCATCGTTAGCCAACTATGGTCGCAAGTTCCGTCGATGCTTTCGGGAAACGCACCTCAGATCGGCGCGCAGGGATAAACATAAATAAATAGCCTAAATTAAACGCACTTCGGCAAAACTGATGGCCTGGGTTCTGGGTTTCAATAACTAATATGGGGCCCTACCCATATAAAACATAACCTAAACATAGAACAGAAAAGGCAAGGATTCCTGTTGGTTTGCATCAATTGTATATTATTTTATTACGTGCACTTTCAGCTTCATGAACAGGCAGCTCAACATATAAATAACCCAACCTTATTTGATTAAAACTATATACAATTATACAGCGTTTTAGGTTGGAATAAGCCTCGCCCTTAAATTACTATTATTTGAAGTTAACATTATACAATATACGTAGACCTACTTCACCACAAAACTAGTTTAGGATAAATTCTTTAAAATTGGGGAATGCGTTACGGACGTGAGCGCTCTGAAAGCGGCACTAAAAGACTGCTTTAAAACTTTCAGAAACCTCAAACAGAAAGCACAAAGCCTTTCTTTAAAGTGAATTTCGTTTTGTTTTAATTGTATCTTAATTTTAATCATTTTTTCGTCAACCAAATGCCTGGATTTAATAAGTGAATATAGCAGATATACCGAATCACAAAACGGATCGCCCCCCGCGCGTGAACTGGCGCGTCTCATAAATTAACCAAAACTCAGCCTATACTTGCCTCACAGACCTGAGAAATATATCTAAAATGTCTACTTCTAAAAAGAACATTTCAAAACGAAAGAAAACACTGCTCTCTGTTTATGTAATCCGTATGAAATGTGCATTTCTCTCTGGCGCGTTCACTGCGAAGATCATGATCAGCATCGTCAACTTCATCTTTGCAGGCAAAAATAACACAGAAAACACGTTTATAAACAATTAAATTGTCTCCTTGTTATAGGCCTTTTCGACATATTCATAATCATTACTTTTACCGGTTCTTTGTGACAACTTTTAGGTGCTTTATTGGCAGCGCGCCACCCTTACATGTTACATGAATGAACGCCTCACCACAACATCAGCACCGAAAACATGGGGATTTTTTACAATAAATGACAAGCTGCTAGTGACGTTAGTTAATCGCCTGTCGCGGGTGCAAATGCAAAGTTGCAAAGCTGATTTAATCATGGTAAAACTGAATTAATTTACAAAAAAGTTTTCATTTGTATTTCAGCACTTCGCGAATGGACAGCGGTGTATTCACACCCTTTCTTTTACTGTCTATCTATGGTCACACCGAACGCGAATAGAGCGTCAAATATGCGTCTAGTTAGACGCTTGAACATATATTTTTCATTTGATTGGTTCAACCGCCCGCCACCCGCCCGAATTTAATTAAAATATTTTTTTTCGTCACGTCATCCGCCCAATCCGCGGTTTATCCGCGGAGTCCGCGGCTGTAACCGCCAACCGCGCATCTCTACTAGTTATGCATTTGAAATGGAAGCCTAACATTATAACTTCAATTATGAGGATGTGTTGCAGTAAAAAAAAAAAAAAAACTCTTGTCCCAACCAATTGACAAATGTCATTGTGGGTCAAACCCAACTCCTAGTACTAAAAAATAGGTTTTCATTTTGATTTGTAAACACAAATAATGAATATGAAATAGAGGCTTAAAGTGGTCAATTCAGATGTTAGGGTCTGCTGCAGTAAAAATAAGTATGTTGTACCAACCAGGATGGATAGGGTCTGCTGCAGTAAAAATAAGTGTGTTTTACCAACCAGGATGGCCGAGTGGTTAAGGCGTTGGACTTAAGATCCAATGGACAAATGTCCTCGTGGGTTCAAACCCCACTCCTGGTAATAAAACAATTTGCTTTCAATTTGAAGTTTAAGCAAAAATTAAGAATTTGAAGTACAGCATAGGGTTAAGTTCAAGTGTGGTGATTGCAGTAAAACAAAAGTCTGGTTTCAACCCCACTCCTGGTGGTTAAATTTAGTCTTTCAAGCTTTTTAAGCACTAGTTATGCATTTGAAATGGAAGCCTAACATTATAACTTCAATTATGAGGATGTGTTGCAGTAAAAAAAAAAAAAAACTCTTGTCCCAACCAATTGACAAATGTCATTGTGGGTCAAACCCAACTCCTAGTACTAAAAAATAGGTTTTCATTTTGATTTGTAAACACAAATAATGAATATGAAATAGAGGCTTAAAGTGGTCAATTCAGATGTTAGGGTCTGCTGCAGTAAAAATAAGTATGTTGTACCAACCAGGATGGATAGGGTCTGCTGCAGTAAAAATAAGTGTGTTGTACCAACCAGGATGGCCGAGTGGTTAAGGCGTTGGACTTAAGATCCAATGGACAGATGTCCTCGTGGGTTCAAACCCCACTCCTGGTAATAAAACAATTTGCTTTCAATTTGAAGTTTAAGCAAAAATTAAGAATTTGAAGTACAGCATAGGGTTAAGTTCAAGTGTGGTGATTGCAGTAAAACAAAAGTCTGGTTTCAACCCCACTCCTGCTGGTTAAATTTAGTCTTTCAAGCTTTTTAAGCACTAGTTATGCATTTGAAATGGAACCTTAACATTATAAGTTCAATTATGAGGATGTGTTGCTGTAAAAAAAACACTCTTGTCCCAACCAATGGACAAATGTCATTGTGGGTCAAACCCAACTCCTAGTACTAAAAAATAGGTTTTCATTTTGATTTGTAAACACAAATAATAAATATGAAACAGAAGCTTAAATTGGTCAATTCAGATGTTAGGGTCTGCAGCAGTAAAAATAAGAGTGTTGTCCCAACCAGGATGGCCGAGTGGTTAAGGCGTTGGACTTAAGATCCAATGGACAAATGTCCTCGTGGGTTCAAACCCCACTCCTGGTAATACAACATTTGGCTTTCAATTTGAAGTTTAAGCAGAAATTAAGAATTTGAAGTACAGCATAGAGGGGCAAGTTCAAATGTGGGGTTCTGTTGCAGTAAAACAAAAAAACATTTGGTTAAAACCCCATTCCTCTTGGGTTAAACCCCACTTCTGGTAATAAAACACTGTTCAAGCAGAAATTAAGAATTTGAAGTACAGCATAGAGGGCTAAGTTCAAGTGTGGTGATTGCAGTAAAAAAAAGTCTGGTTACAACCGCACTCCTGGTAGTTAAATTTAGTCTTTCAAGCTTTTTAAGCACTAGTTATGCATTTGAAATGGAAGCCTAACATTATAACTTCAATTATGAGGATGTGTTGCTGTAAAAAAAAAAAACACTCTTGTCCCAACCAATGGACAAATGTGATTGTGAGTCAAGCCCAACTCCTAGTGCTAAAAAATAGGTTTTCATTTTGATTGTAAACACAAATTATGCATATGAAATAGAAGCTTAAAGTGGTCAATTCAAATATTTGGGTCTGCTGCAGTAAATATAACTATTGTTGTCCCAACCAGGGCGGCCGAGTGGTTAAGGCGTTGGACTTAAGATCCAATGGACAAATGTCCTCTTGGGTTAAACCCCACTCCTGGTAATAAAACACTTGGCTTTCAATTTGAAGTTTAAGCAGAAGTTAAGAATTTGAAGTACAGCATAGAGAGGTAAGTTCAAGTGTGCTGATTGCAGTAAACAAAAGTCTGGTTTCATCCCCACTCCTGGTAGTTAAATTTAGTCGTTCAAGCTTTTTAAGCACTATTATGCATTTGAAATGGAAGCTTAACATTATAACTTCAATTATGAGGATGTGTTGCAGTAAAAAAAAAAAAAACTCTTGTCCCAACCAATTGACAAATGTCATTGTGGGTCAAACCCAACTCCTAGTACTAAAAAATAGGTTTTCATTTTGTTTAAACACAAATTATGATATGAAATAGAGCTTAAAGTGGTCAATTCAAATTTGGGTCTGCTGCAGTAAATATAACTATGTTGTCCCAACCAGGTGCTGGCCGATGTGGTTACAAGGCGTTAGTTGGACTTAAGATCCAATGGACAAATGTCCTCTTGGGTTAAACCCCACTCTGGTAATAAAACACTTGGCTTTCAATTTGAAGTTTAAGCAGAAAGTTAAGAATTTGAAGTACAGCATAGAGGGTAAGTTCAAGTGTGTGATTGCAGTAAACAAAAGTCTGGTTTCAACCCCACTCCTGGTAGTTAAATTTAGTCGTTCAAGCTTTTTAAGCACTAGTTATGCATTTGAAATGGAAGCTTAACATTATAACTTCAATTATGAGGATGTGTTGCAGTTAAAAAAAAAAAAACTCTTGTCCCAACCAATTGACAAATGTCATTGTGGGTCAAACCCAACTCCTAGTACTAAAAAATAGGTTTTCATTTTGATTTGTAAACACAAATAATGAATATGAAATAGAGGCTTAAAGTGGTCAATTCAGATGTTAGGGTCTGCTGCAGTAAAAATAAGTATGTTGTACCAACCAGGATGGATAGGGTCTGCTGCAGTAAAAATAAGTGTGTTGTACCAACCAGGATGGCCGAGTGGTTAAGGCGTTGGACTTAAGATCCAATGGACAAATGTCCTCGTGGGTTCAAACCCCACTCCTGGTAATACAACATTTGGCTTTCAATTTGAAGTTTAAGCAGAAATTAAGAATTTGAAGTACAGCATAGGGGCAAGTTCAAATGTGGGATCTGTTGCAGTAAAACAAAAAAAACATTTGGTTTAAAACCCCATCCCTTGGGTTAAACCCACTTTGGTAATAAAACACTTGGCTTTCAATTTGAAGTTTAAGCAGAAATTAAGAATTTGAAGTACAGCATAGAGGGCTAAGTTCAAGTGTGGTGATTGCAGTAAAAAAATCTGGTTTCAACCGCACTCCTGGTAGTTAAATTTAGTCTTCAAGCTTTTTAAGCATAGTTATGCATTTAAAATGGAAGCCTAACATTATAACTTCAATTATGAGGATGTGTTGCAGTAAAAAAAAAAAAAAACTCTTGTCCCAACCAATGGACAAATGTCATTGTGGGTCAAACCCAACTCCTAGTACTAAAAAATAGGTTTTCATTTTGATTTGTAAACACAAATAATGAATATGAAATAGAGGCTTAAAGTGGTCAATTCAGATGATTAGGGTCTGCTGCAGTAAAAATAAGTATGTTGTACCAACCAGGATGGATAGGGTCTGCTGCAGTAAAAATAAGGTGTTGTACCAACCAGGATGGCCGAGTGGTTAAGGCGTTGGACTTAAGATCCAATGGACAAATGTCCTCGTGGGTTCAAACCCCACTCCTGGTAATAAAACATTTGGCTTTCAATTTGAAGTTTAAGCAGAAATTAAGAATTTGAAGTACAGCATAGAGGGCAAGTTCAAATGTGGGGTTCTGTTGCAGTAAAACAAAAAAACATTTGGTTTAAAACCCATTCCTCTTGGGTTAAACCCCCACTTTGGTAATAAAACACTTGGCTATTCAATTTGAAGTTAAGCAGAACTTAAGAATTTGAAGTTACATGCATAGAGGGATAAGTTCAAGTGTGGTGATGCAGTAAAAAAAGTCGGTGTTCAAACCGCAACTCCTGGTAGTATAAAATTTAGTCTTTCAAGCTTTTTTGTAAAGCACTAGTTATGCATATGAAAATGGAAGCCTTAACATTATAACTTCAATTAGGGTTGTTGCAGTAAAAAAAAATAAAAACATCTTGTCCCAACCAATGCAATGTGATGTGAGTCAAGCCAACTCTAGTGCTAAAAAATAGGTTTTCATTTGATTGTAAACAAAATTATGCATATGAAATAGAAGCTTAAAGTGGTCAATTCAATATTTGGGTCTGCTTGCAGTAAAATTAACTATGTGTCCCAAACCAGGGCGGCCGGTGGTTAAGGCGTTGGACTTAAGATCCAATGGACAAATGTCCTTGGGTTAAACCCCACTCCTGGTAAAAAAGTCTGGTTTCAACGAAACTCCTGGTAGTTAAATTTAGTCTTTCAAGCTTTTAAAGCATAGTTATGCATTTGAAATGGAAGCCTAACATTATACTTCAATTAATGAGGATGTGTTGCAGTAAAAAAAAAAAAAACTTTGTCCCAACCAATTGACAAATGTCATTGTGGGTCAAACCCAACTCTAGTACTAAAAAATAGGTTTTCATTTTAGATTTGTGTTATGTTGTACCAACCAGGATGGATAGGGTCTGCTGCAGTAAAAATAAGTGTGTTGTACCAACCAGGATTGCGATGTGGTTAAGCGTTGGACTTAAGATCCAATGGACAATGTCCTCGTGGGTTCAAACCCCATCTGGTAATAAACATTTGGCTTTCAATTTGAAGTTTATGCAGAAATTAAGAATTTGAAGTACAGCATAGAGGGCAAGTTCAAATGTGGGGATCTGTTGCAGTAAAAAAAAAAAAACATTCGGTTAAAACCCATTCTCTTGGGTTAAACCCCTACTTCTGGTAATAAAACACTTGGCTTTCAATTTGAAGTTTAAGCAGAAATTAAGAATTTGAAGTACAGCATAAGGTTAAGTTCAAGTGTGGTAGATTGCAGTAAAAAAAAGTCTGTTTCAACCCCACTCTGGTAGTTAAATTTAGTCTTTCAAGCTATTTAACACTAGTTATGCATTTGAAATGGAACTTAACATTATAAAGTTCAATTATGACATGTGTTGCTGTAAAAAAAACACTCTTGTCCCAAACCAATGGACAAATGTCATTGTGGGTCAAACCCAACTTACTAGTACTAAAAAATAGGTTTTCATTTTGATTTGTAACACAAATATAATATGAAACAGAAGCTTAAATTGGTCAATTCAGATGTTAGGGTCTGAGCAGTAAAAATTAGAGTGTTGTCCCAACCAGGATGGCCGAAGTGGTTAAGGCGTTGGGACTTAAGATCCAATGGACAAATGTCTCGTGGGTTCAAATATTTGGGTCTGCTGCAGTAAATATAATATGTTGTCCCAACCAGGGCGGCCGAGTGGTTAAGGCGTTGGATTAAGATCCAATGGACAAATGTCCTCTTGGGTTAAACCCCACATCCTGGTAATAAAACACTTGGCTTTCAATTTGAAGTTTAAGCAGAAATTAAGAATTTGAAGTACAGCATAGAGGGCTAAGTTCAAGTGTGGTGATTGCAGTAAAAAAAAGTCTGGTTTCAACCGCACTCCTGGTAGTTAAATTTAGTCTTTCAAGCTTTTTAAGCACTAGTTATGCATTTGAAATGGAAGCCTAACATTATAGCTTCAATTATGAGGATGTGTTGCAGTAAAAAAAAAAAAAAAAACTCTTGTCCCAACCAATTGACAAATGTCATTGTGGGTCAAACCCAACTCCTAGTACTAAAAAATAGGTTTTCATTTTGATTTGTAAACACAAATAATAAATATGAAACAGAAGCTTAAATTGGTCAATTCAGATGTTAGGTCTGCAGCAGTAAAAATAAGAGTGTTTTCAAACCAAGGCCGAGGGTTAAGGGTCTGGACTTAGATCCAATGACAAATTCCTGTGGGTTCAACCATCGTATACAACAGTATGGCTTTCAATGAAGTTTAAGCAGAAATTAAGAATTGAAGTACAGCATAGAGGCAAGTCATGGTTCTGTTGCAGTAACAAAAACTTGTAACCCATCCCTTGGGTTAAACCCCACTTCTGGTAATAAAACATTTGCTTTCAATTTGAAGTTTAAGCAGAAATTAAGAATTTGAAGTACAGCATAGAGGCTAAGTTCAAGTGTGGTGATTGCAGTAAAAAAAAGTCTGGTTTCAACCCGCACTCCTGGTAGTTAAATTTAGTCTTTCAAGCTTTTTAAGCACTAGTTATGCATTTGAAATGGAAGCCTAACATTATAACTTCAATTATGAGGATGTGTTGCTGTAAAAAAAAAAAAACTCTTGTCCCAACCAATGGACAAATGTGATTGTGAGTCAAACCCAACTCCTAGTGCTAAAAAATAGGTTTTCATTTTGATTTGTAAACACAAATTATGATATGAAATAGAAGCTTAAAGTGTCAATTCAATATTGGGTCTGCTGCAGTAAATATAACTATGTTGTCCCAACCAGGCGGCCGAGTGGTTAAGGCGTTGGACTTAAGATCCAATGACAAATGTCTCGTGGTTCAATATTTGGTCTGCTGCAGAAATTAACATTTGTCCAACCAGGGGGCAGTTTAAGGCGTTGGATTAAGATCAATGGACAAATGTCCTCTTGGGTTAAACCCCCACTCCTGGTAATAAAACACTTGCTTTCAATTTGAAGTTTAGCAGAAATTAAGAATTTGAAGTACAGCATAGAGGGCTAAGTTCAAGTGTGGTGATTGCAGTAAAAAAAAGTCTGGTTTCAACCGCACTCCTGGTAGTTAAATTTAGTCTTTCAAGCTTTTTAAGCACTAGTTATGCATTTGAAATGGAAGCCTAACATTATAACTTCAATTATGAGGATGTGTTGCAGTAAAAAAAAAAAAAAAACTCTTGTCCCAACCAATTGACAAATGTCATTGTGGGTCAAACCCAACTCCTAGTACTAAAAAATAGGTTTTCATTTGATTTGTAAAACACAAATAATGATATGAAATAGAGGCTTAAGTGGTCAATTCAATGTTAGGGTCTGCTGCAGTAAAAATAAGTATGTTGTACCCAGGATGGTGGTCTGCAGAAATAGGGTTACACGATGGCCGAGTGGTTAAGGCGTTGGACTTAAGATCCAATGGACAAATGTCCTCGTGGGTTCAAACCCCACTTCTGGTAATAAAACACTTGGCTTTCAATTTGAAGTTTAAGCAGAAATTAAGAATTTGAAGTACAGCATAGAGGGCTAAGTTCAAGTGTGGTGATTGCAGTAAAAAAAGTCTGGTTTCAACACCGGGTCTAACTTTACCTGTATGTTAAATTTAGTCTTGCAAACTTATTTGAGGATGTTATGCTGTTAAAAAACAACATAAACTCATGTCAACAATGGAAATGTGTTGTAGTAAAAAAAAAAAATAGCATTTTATTGTACAAATTTCATAAAACCAACTCTAGGGTCTCAAATAATTAGGGTTGTCATTTTGATTTTGTAAACAGCGATTAAGTTATTAATATACAATGACTAAATGTCTCATTTCAATGTTAGGGTCTGCTGCAGTAAATATAACTATGTTGTCCCAACCAGGGGGGCCGAGTGGTTAAGGCGTTGGACTTAAGATCCAATGGACAAATGTCCTCTTGGGTTAAACCCCACTCCTGGTAATAAAAACACTTGCTTTCAATTTGAAGTTTAAGCAGAAATTAAGAATTTGAAGTACAGCATAGAGGGCTAAGTTCAAGTGTGGTGATTGCAGTAAAAAAAAGTCTGGTTTCAAACCGCACTCCTGGTAGTTAAATTTAGTCTTTCAAGCTTTTTAAGCACTAGTTATGCATTTGAAATGGAAGCCTAACATTATAACTTCAATTATGAGGATGTGTTGCAGTAAAAAAAAAAAAAAAACTCTTGTCCCAACCAATTGACAAATGTCATTGTGGGTCAAACCCAACTCCTAGTACTAAAAATAGGTTTTCATTTTGATTTGTAAACACAAATAATAAATATGAAACAGAAGCTTAAATTGGTCAATTCAGATGTTAGGGTCTGCAGCAGTAAAAATAAGAGTGTTGTCCAACCAGGATGGCCGAGTGGTTAAGGCGTTGGACTTAAGATCCAATGGACAAATGTCCTCGTGGGTTCAAACCCACTCCTGGTAATACACATTTGGCTTTCAATTTGAAGTTTAAGCAGAAATTAAGAATTTGAAGTACAGCATAGAGGGGCAAGTTCAAATGTGGGGATCTGTTGCAGTAAAACAAAAAAAACATTTGGTTAAAACCCCATTCCTCTTGGGTTAACCCCACTTCTGGTAATAAAACACTTGGCTTTCAATTTGAAGTTTAAGCAGAAATTAAGAATTTGAAGTACAGCATAGAGGGCTAAGTTCAAGTTGTGGTGATTGCAGTAAAAAAAAGTCTGGTTTCAACCCACTCCTGTGTTAATTTAGTCTTTCAAGCTTTTAAGCACTAGTTATGCATTTGAAATGGAAGCTAACATTATAACTTCAATTATGAGGATGTGTTGCGTAAAAAAAAAAAAAAACACTCTTGTCCAACCAATGAACAAAATGTGATTGTGGTCAACCAACTCCTAGTCTAAAAATAGGTTTTCATTTTGATTTGTAAACACAAATTATGAATATGAAATAGAGCTTAAAGTGGTCAATTCAAATATTTGGGTCTGCTGCTAAGTAAATCATAAACTATTTGGTCAATAGGCGGGTCCGAGTGGTTAAGGCGTTGGACAAGATCCAATGGACAAATGTCCTCTTGGGTTAAACCCCACTCTGGTAATAAAAATTGGCTTTCAATTTGAAGTTTAAGCAGAAATTAAGAATTTGAAGTACAGCATAGAGGTAAGTTCAAGTGTGGTGATTGCAGTAAAAAAAGTCTGGTTTCAAACGCACTCCTGGTAGTTAAATTTAGTCTTTCAAGCTTTTTAACACTAGTTATGCATTTGAAATGGAAGCTACATTATAACTTCAATTATGAGGATGTGTTGCAGTAAAAAAAAAAAAAAAACTCTTGTCCCAACCAATGACAAATGTCTTGTGGGTCAAACCCAACCTAGTACTAAAAAATAGGTTTTCATTTTGATTTGTAAACACAAATAATGAATATGAAATAGAGGCTTAAATGGTCAATTCAGATGTTAGGGTCTGCTGCAGTAAAAATAAGTATGTTGTCCAACCAGGATGGATAGGGTCTCTGATAAAAATAATGTCTGTGTTAACAACCAGGATGGCAGTGGTTAAGGCGTTGGATTAAGATCCAATGGACAATGTCTGTGGGTTTCAAACCCACTTGGTAATAAAACAATTGGCTTTCAATTTGAAGTTTAAGCAGAAATTAAGAATTTGAGTACAGCATAAGGTTAAGTTCAAGTGTGGTGATTGCAGTAAAAAAAAAAGTCTGGTTTCAACCCACTCCTGGTAGTTAAATTTAGTCTTTAAGCTTTTTAAGCATAGTTATGCATTTGAAATGGAACCTAACATTTAAGTTCAATTATGAGGATGTGTTGCGTAAAAAAACAACCTTGTCCCAACCAATGGACAAATGTCATTGTGGGTCAAACCCAACTCCTAGTACTAAAAATGGTTTTCATTTTGATTTGTAAACACAAATAATAAATATGAAACAGAAGCTTAAATTGGTCAATTCAGATGTTAGGGTCTGCAGCAGTAAAAATATAGAGTGTTGTCAACCAGGATGGATCGAGTGGTTAAGCGTTGGACTTAAGATCCAATGGACAAATGTCTGTGGGTTCAAAATATTGGGATCATGCTTTCATTAATTTAAACTAATAGTTGTCAAACAGGGTCGCAAAGTGGTTAGTGCTGAAAACTTAGTAATGAACATTCATCTTGGGTTAAACCCCCACTTCTGGTAATAAAAACACTTGCTTTCAATTTGAAGTTTAAGCAGAAATTAAGAATTTGAAGTACAGCATAGAGGGCTAAGTTCAAGTGTGGTGATTGCAGTAAAAAAAAAAGTCTGGTTTCAACCGCACTCCTGGTAGTTAAATTTAGTCTTTCAAGCGTTTTAAGCACTAGTTATGCATTTGAAATGGAAGCCTAACATTATAACTTCAATTATGAGGATGTGTTGCTGTAAAAAAAAAAACACTCTTGTCCCAACCAATGGACAAATGTGATTGTGAGTCAAGCCCAACTCCTAGTGCTAAAAAAATAGGTTTTCATTTTGATTTGTAAACACAAATTATGCATATGAAATAGAAGCTTAAAGTGGTCAATTCAAATATTTGGGTCTGCTGCAGTAAAAAAACTATGTTGTCCCAACCAGGGCGGCCGAGTGGTTAAGGCGTTGGACTTAAGATTCAATGGACAATGTCCTCTTGGGTTAAACCCCCACTCCTGGTAATAAAACACTTGGCTTTCAATTTTAAGTTTAAGCAGAAGTTAAGAATTTGAAGTACAGCATAGAGAGGTAAAGTGTGCTGTGCTGCAGTAAACAAAAGTCTGGTTTCAACCGCGCTCCTGGTAGTTAAATTTAGTCGTTCAAGCTTTTTAAGCACTAGTTATGCATTTGAAATGGAAGCTTAACATTATAACTTCAATTATGAGGATGTGTTGCAGTAAAAAAAAAAACTCCTAGTACTAAAAACCCAACTCCTATACTAAAAAATAGGTTTTCATTTTGATTTGTAAACACAAATAATAAATATGAAACAGAAGCTTAAATTGGTCAATTCAGATGTAAGGGTCTGCTGCAGTAAAAATAATATGTTGTACCAACCAGGTGGCCGAGTGGTTAAGGCATTGGACTTAAGATCCAATGGACAAATGTCCTCTGGGTTAAACCCCACTCCTGGTAATAAAACAATTTGCTTTCAATTTGAAGTTAAGCAGAAATTAAGAATTTGAAGTACAGCATAGGGTAAGTTCAAGTGTGGTGATTGCAGTAAAAAAAGTCTGGTTTCAACCCACTCCTGGTAGTTAAATTTAGTCTTCAAGCTTTTTAAGCACTAGTTATGCATTTGAAATGGAACCTTAACATTATAAGTTCAATTATGAGGATGTGTTGCTGTAAAAAAAAAACTCTTGCAACCAATGACAAATGTCATTGTGGGTCAAACCCAACTCCTAAGTACTAAAAAATAGGTTTTCATTTTGATTTGTAAACACAAATAATAATATGAAACAGAAGCTTAAATTGGTCAATTCAGATGTTAGGGTCGCTGCAGTAAAAATAAATGTTGTCCCAACCAGGAGGCCGAGTGGTTAAGGCGTTGGACTTAAGATCCAATGAGACAAATGTCCTTCTGGGTTAAACCCCACTCCTGGTAATAACAACATTTGGCTTTCAATTTGAAGTTTAAGCAGAAATTAAGAATTTGAAGTACAGCATAGAGGGCAAGTTCAAATTGGGGATCTTTGCAGTAAAACAAAAAAAACATTTGGTTAAAACCCCATTCCTCTTGGGTTAAACCCCCACTTCTGGTAATAAAACACTTGGCTTTCAATTTGAAGTTTAAGCAGAAATTAAAATTTGAAGTACAGCATAGAGGGCTAAGTTCAATGTGGTGATTGCAGTAAAAAAAAAGTCTGGTTTCAACCGCACTCCTGGTAGTTAAAATTTAGTCTTTCAAGCGTTTTAAGCACTAGTTATGCATTTGAAATGGAAGCCTAACATTATAACATTCAATTATGAGGATGTGTTTGCTGTAAAAAAAAAAAAAACTCTTGTCCCAACCAATGGACAAATGTGATTGTGAGTCAAGCCCAACTCCTAGTGCTAAAAAATAGGTTTTCATTTTGATTTGTAAACACACAATTATGCATATAGAAATAGAAGCTTAAAGTGGCAATTCAAATATTTGGTTTGCTGCATTAAAAATAACTATGTTGTCCCAACCAGGGCGGCCGAGTGGTTAAGGCGTTGGACTTAAGATTCAATGACAAATGTCCTCTTGGTTAAACCCCCACTCCTGGTAATAAAACACTTGGCTTTCAATTTTTAAGTTTAAGCAGAAGTTAAGAATTTGAAGTACAGCATTGAGAGGTAAAGTGTGCTGTGCTGCAGTAAACAAAAGTCTGGTTTAAAACCGCGCTCCTGGTAGTTAAATTTAGTCGTTCAAGCTTTTAAGCACTAGTTATGCATTTGAAATGGAAGCTTAACATTATAACTTCAATTATGAGGATTGTTGCAGTAAAAAAAAAAACTCCTAGTACTAAAAACCCAACTCCTAGTACTAAAAAATAGTTTTCATTTTGATTTGTAAACACAAATAATCAATATGAAACAGAAGCTTAATTGGTCAATTCAGGATGTTAGGGTCTGCTGCAGTAAAAATAACTATTTGTCCCAACCAGGGCGGCCAAGTGGTTAAGGCGTTGGACTTAAGATCCAATGGAAAAATGTCCTCTTGGTATAAACCCACTCCTGGTAACAAAACATTTGCTTTCAATTTGAAGTTTAAGCAGAAATTAAGAATTTGAAGTACAGCATAGAGAGGTAAGTTCAAGTGTGGTGATTGCAGTAAAAAAAAGTCTGGTTTCAACCGCACTCCTGGTAGTTAAATTTAGTCTTTCAAGCTTTTTAAGCACTAGTTATGCATTTGAAATGGAAGCTTAACATTATAACTTCAATTATGAGGATGTGTTGCATAAAAAAAAACTCCTAGTACTAAAAACCCAACTCCTAGTACTAAAAAATAGGTTTTCATTTTGATTTGTAAACACAAATAATAAATATGAAACAGAAGCTTAAATGGTCAATTCAGATGTAAGGGTCTGCTGCAGTAAAAAATAAGTATGTTGTACCAACCAGGATGGCCGAGTGGTTAAGGCATTGGACTTAAGATCCAATGGACAAATGTCCTCGTGGGTTCAAACACCACTCCTGGTAATAAAACAATTTGCTTTCAATTTGAAGTTTAAGCAGAAATTAAGAATTTGAAGTACAGCATAGGGTTAAGTTCAAGTGTGGTGATTGCAGTAAAGAAAAAGTCTGGTTTCAACCCCACTCCTGGTAGTTAAATTTAGTCTTTCAAGCTTTTTAAGCACTAGTTATGCATTTGAAATGGAACCTTAACATTATAAGTTAAATTATGAGGATGTGTTGCTGTAAAAAAAACACTCTTGTCCCAACCAATGGACAAATGTCATTGTGGGTCAAACCCAACTCCTAATACTAAAAAATAGGTTTTCATTTTGATTTGTAAACACAAATAATAAATATGAAAACAGAAGCTTAAATTGGTCAATTCAGATGTTAGGGTCTGCAGCAGTAAAAACAAGAGTGTTGTCCCAACCAGGATGGCCGAGTGGTTAAGGCGTTGGACTTAAGATCCAATGGACAAATGTCCTCGTGGGTTCAAACCCCACTCTTGGTAATACAACATTTGGCTTTCAATTTGAAGTTTAAGCAGAAATTAAGAATTTGAAGTACAGCATAGAGGGGCAAGTTCAAATGTGGGGATCTGTTGCAGTAAAACAAAAAAAAACATTTGGTTAAACCCCATTCCTCTTGGGTTAAACCCCACTCTGGTAATAAAACACTTGGCTTTCAATTTGAAGTTTAAGCAGAAATTAAGAATTTGAAGTACAGCATGAGAGGCTAAGTTCAAGTGTGTGATTGCAGTAAAAAAAGTCTGGTTTCAACCGCACTCCTGGTAGTTAAATTTAGTCGTTCAAGCGTTTTTAAGCACTAGTTATGCATTTGAAATGGAAGCTAACATTATAACTTCAATTATGAGGATGTGTTGCTGTAAAAAAAAAAACCTCTTGTCAACATAAATATTACACCAACTCCTAGTGCTAAAAAATAGGTTTTCATTTTGATTTGTAAACACAAATAATGCAATGAAAAGAAGCTTAAAGTGGTCAATTCAATGTTTGGGTCTGCTGCAGTAAAAATAACTATGTTGTCCCAACCAGGGCGGCCGAGTGGTTAAGGCGTTGGACTTAAGATTCAATGGACAAATGTCCTCTTGGGTTAAACCCCACTCCTGGTAATAAAACATTGGCTTTCAATTTTAAGTTTAAGCAGAAGATTAAGAATTTGAAGTACAGCATAGAGGAGTAAAGTGTGCTGAGTGCAGTAAACAAAAGTCTGGTTTCAACCGCACTCCTGGTAGTTAAATTTAGTCGTTCAAGCTTTTTAAGCACTAGTTATGCATTTGAAATGGAAGCTTAACATTATAACTTCAATTATGAGGATGTGTTGCAGTAAAAAAAAAAACTCCTAGTACTAAAAACCCAACTCCTAGTACTAAAAAATAGGTTTTCATTTTGATTTGTAAACACAAATAATCAATATGAAACAGAAGCTTAAATTGGTCAATTCAGATGTTAGGGTCTGCTGCAGTAAAAATAACTATGTTGTCCCAACCAGGGCGGCCGAGTGGTTAAGGCGTTGGACTTAAGATCCAATGGACAAATGTCCTCTTGGGTTAAACCCCACTCCTGGTAATCAAAACAATTTGGCTTTCAATTTGAAGTTTAAGCAGAAATTAAGAATTTGAAGTACAGCATAGGAGGTAAGTTCAAGTGTGTGATTGCAGTAAAAAAAGTCTGGTTTCAACCGCACTCCTGGTAGTTAAATTTAGTCTTTCAAGCTTTTTAAGCACTAGTTATGCATTTGAAATGGAAGCTTAACATTATAACTTCAATTATGAGGATGTGTTGCAGTAAAAAAAAAAACTCCTAGTACTAAAAACCCAACTCCTAGTACTAAAAAATAGGTTTTCATTTTGATTTGTAAACACAAATAATAAATATGAAACAGAAGCTTAAATTGGTCAATTCAGATGTTAGGGTCTGCTGCAGTAAAAATAACTATGTTGTCCAACCAGGCGGCCGAGTGGTTAAGGCGTTGGACTTAAGATCGATTGGACAAAGTCTTCTGTTCAAACATCTCACTTGGTTAAGAACATTTTTCAAGAGTGCAAATAATAAAATTAAGAAGAAAGTAATTAAGTTTTGCAGAAGAGCCGAGTTTCCACACATCCGTTTAATTTAGTCTTAAGTTAGCTGTTAGCTTTGAAAATGGAACCTTTAACATATTTTAAATTAAGGTTGCTCTGTCAAACGACACTTTTCCCACAATCAATTAATGGTCCCCACTCCTTCATGTTTCATTTTTTTTAAGACACAAAATAATATGAAAAAAGCTAATGTCAATCTGAGTAGTCTCAGCTAAGGTACAAGATGTTGTCCCAACCAGATGCCGAGTGGTTAAGGCGTTGGACTTAAGATCCAATGGACAAATGTCCTCGTGGGTTCAAACCCCACTCTTGGTAATACAACATTTGGCTTTCAATTTGAAGTTTAAGCAGAAATTAAGAATTTGAAGTACAGCATAGAGGGGCAAGTTCAAATGTGGGGATCTGTTGCAGTAAAACAAAAAAAAACATTTGGTTAAAACCCCATTCCTCTTGGGTTAAACCCCACTTCTGGTAATAAAACACTTGGCTTTCAATTTGAAGTTTAAGCAGAAATTAAGAATTTGAAGTACAGCATAGAGGGCTAAGTTCAAGTGTGGTGATTGCAGTAAAAAAAAAGTCTGGTTTCAACCGCACTCCTGGTAGTTAAATTTAGTCTTTCAAGCGTTTTAAGCACTAGTTATGCATTTGAAATGGAAGCCTAACATTATAACTTCAATTATGAGGATGTGTTGCTGTAAAAAAAAACACTCTTGTCCCAACCAATGGACAAATGTGATTGTGAGTCAAGCCCAACTCCTAGTGCTAAAAAATAGGTTTTCATTTTGATTTGTAAACACAAATTATGCATATGAAATAGAAGCTTAAAGTGGTCAATTCAAATATTTGGGTCTGCTGCAGTAAAAATAACTATGTTGTCCCAACCAGGGCGGCCGAGTGGTTAAGGCGTTGGACTAAGATTCAATGGACAAATGTCCTCTTGGTTAAACCCCCACTCCTGGTAATAAAACACTTGGCTTTCAATTTTAAGTTTAAGCGAAGTTAAGAATTTGAAGTACAGCATAGAGAGGTAAAGTGTGCTGTGCTGCAGTAAACAAAAGTCTGGTTTCAACCGCGCTCCTGGTAGTTAAATTTAGTCGTTCAAGCTTTTTAAGCACTAGTTATGCATTTGAAATGGAAGCTTAACATTATAACTTCAATTATGAGGATGTGTTGCAGTAAAAAAAAAACTCCTAGTACTAAAAACCCAACTCCTAGTACTAAAAAATAGGTTTTCATTTTGATTTGTAAACACAAATAATCAATATGAAACAGAAGCTTAAATTGGTCAATTCAGATGTTAGGGTCTGCTGCAGTAAAAATAACTATGTTGTCCCAACCAGGGCGGCCGAGTGGTTAAGGCGTTGGACTTAAGATCCAATGGACAAATGTCCTCTTGGTTAAACCCCACTCCTGGTAACAAAACAATTTGCTTTCAATTTGAAGTTTAAGCAGAAATTAAGAATTTGAAGTACAGCATAGAGAGGTAAGTTCAAGTGTGCTGATTGCAGTAAACAAAAGTCTGGTTTCAACCGCACTCCTGGTAGTTAAATTTAGTCGTTCAAGCTTTTTAAGCACTAGTTATGCATTTGAAATGGAAGCTTAACATTATAACTTCAATTATGAGGATGTGTTGCAGTAAAAAAAAAAACTCCTAGTACTAAAAACCCAACTCCTAGTACTAAAAAATAGGTTTTCATTTTGATTTGTAAACACAAATAATCAATATGAAACAGAAGCTTAAATTGGTCAATTCAGATGTTAGGGTCTGCTGCAGTAAAAATAACTATGTTGTCCCAACCAGGGCGGCCGAGTGGTTAAGGCGTTGGACTTAAGATCTGTTGTGGCAAAAACTTCTGTTAAACATCATCACTGCGTAAGAGACACTCAGAGTCAAATTAATAAAAAGAGAAATATTTATTCTTGCAAGAAGGCCCAGTCGCCATCACAGCCGTTACATTCTGTGAAGTGAGTGGCGCGCACCAGGAAGACATGAGACAGCTTTTATACTCTTTTCAAGGTTCCTTCTCACCCGCTGTACTTTTCCACTCAGATAAGGCCCCCACTTCTGTTCAGTTTTTCTTAAGGACACAAACTGGTACTGGAATAAACTAGCCAAACCTGACCATTCCTAAGGTCAAGATGTCCTGTCCCATATATTCCTGAACCGTCACGCACAACCACGTACACACATATACTTTTACACATTGAATAGATTAGGAATAAATGACTATTAAAATTTCTACAACAATTCCACACTTTTTATCATTCAGATTACCCATAATCACAATAATAAACAAAAAGACAAATTTTAAGTCATATCATCACACTACTCTTCATCTCTAGTTTTCGCATAACTGATCACTCTTCTTAAACATTTGTGAAAATAACATTTGAAAAGAAAAAGCTTAGGCTGTTTTTTGTAAGGATAGGCCCTTAAGTATTAGCAAGCAGATAAAGAATTCAACTAAAGCCGGGCTAGATAAACAATCACTGTTGTTGTACCCCAAGCATAGCTTGACCCTCAGTCACCTTAGTTAAATAAGAAATAGTGTACAGACTAGTTAGAAAAACAACAAATCATCAATCCACAGTGGTTACATCAAAATATAAAGTATAAGAAAAGTATAATAAAACCCTTCATTTCAAAACCCTCTCCTTGTACCTTATCACATAGCGGATAAGCACAGCTTTTAACCATCTGTTCATAACAAAAACATTCATAGGAAGAAGAAAAAGAAAAGAAAAACAAACACCAAATGTCTAACACATGTCACTGTAGCTTCCACTACTAGAATCATCTTCATCACATTTCTTGTCATTGTCATCATCATTTGGATAAAACTGTCATTTTACCAATTTAACTGAGCTGGAAACACACAATATTGACAATCCTACCCCCGAAACCCCCACCCCCAGAGATTAATCAAACAATCCATTCATTTTCCTAAAATACTTTCTAATTAATCAGTGACCAATCAAATCTCGTTGGCGTTGTTTAGGGTGAGATGTTTGGATGGTGGTGTTGCAATCTCCATCCTTGCAACCTTGTTTGTGGAGTGGACCATAGCCTCTGTCACCTGTGAATGGAGATCTTAAGTGTTTTGTTAGTGCTGCTGGTCGTCCTTCTGGTGTGACCTGTGGAATTTTTACCATTTGTTTACTGATGATATACATTATGAGTTCCAAATTTATTCTCAACATCTGGCCACTCCAACAACCTGCAACTCATTCAACTATTACATTAACATTCAACCCACTTTGCTCATGTCAACAACACAATATTAATACATTTTGGAACAGAATCATTCTGTTAGCTGCAATCCAATCTGACATTCTGTGAAAGGAAAATTTTAAGTTATGCTCTGCTCCATTCTCTGGAAAGAAAACAAAATGTCGAGGTTATTTTCAGATAGTAAAACTACACGTAGTTTCTTTTGTCTACTGTTCTCCCGGGCCCTTCGATACCCTGGCGTTTCCTGTTGAAACAAATCCTGCAAATACATTTACAGAAAGCAAATTTTGTTTGGGACGGCCTTTACCCAATTAGACCCAGTGTCCTCCCAACATATATTGTCCCTTAGTAAACCATATTTGGCAATTGTTATACCATCTCCCTCTTGATGCACGACACAACTCGAGCATCAATTTAACATAACATTTAACATAGTGTTTTGATAAAGTTTGCATCAACACTAACCCAAACGTTGTCCTTCAGACAAATTTCCTCCAGACATCTCTTGCCGTCTTTGAAACAAAAATATTACATTCTTCACTTAAAGCCACAATCTCATCTGCTCAACGAAGTATTTGAAGGGCAAAGGCCCTGAGCCTCACAGCGTATCCTGCTTTTCAGGCCTGTTGTTTGGTCTCTTAATTCAGTCATCTACAAACATTTTCAAAGTCATCAATTGTTTCTATCAAGTCAGGTCGTGCTGTTCAGACTTGGTCACTTGTCAGTCAAATAACTCATCCTTCTGCCCACAATAATCATACATTTTTAGGGGCTCTCTTGATAATTTCATGTTTGACTTAGCCAATATGTCACTTTGTTGTTGCCATCAAATCTATAACATTTTCATTTATCTCAGCCCATGCCAGATTGTGATCTACAACTCCACAATTCCAATTTACACAAATACTTAAACTGATCCAGAACGTAATTCAAATCAACATCATAAAAGACTAAAGTAATTAATACCAGACAGAGCTTGATGACCAATCAATTTAAAGCTCGTCCTATGTTCTGTATCATCTTTCATCGGATCCACTCACTATTATCGCCTTCTTTAAAATTTGTCATTTGCCTCAACCCAACTGTAATGATGAAACAATATACTCACTATTCAGGTGGAATATTAGTACCCCAAACTAGTACATACAAGACCTAAAGTGCTGTCACCATCACACACACACTCATACTAGACACCCATATCTTAACTACTCATTCTCAATGTTCGCCTTTCTTTATATTATTGCTAAAAAGATTTAAATTTTGAGTAAGATTTTAAACTTCACATTTTCTGTAGCTTTTGCCTAATTTTACATGGTCTCTTAACCAGTTGCAAAGCATTTCTGTTCATTATTCATTAGATTTTCAGTCTGCTGGGTTGCTTTGTTTAATTTTCCTTATCATTATTTTGCTTCAGCTTGCTCTAGCAGGCCGACAACAGAAAGACAGACACAGTTTACCATCCCTTCCTCCACTCAAACAGTCTCTCTCTCTCTTTCTAAATATTAAAAAATAATAATTACATTAAATTAATCACTATCCTTTTAACCATAAATTTTGTTTTATCCAGACTTTTCTCAAATCAAAAAACTGTCTTCATCTTTAGCCACCCACCATGTCAAACGACCCTTCACAGGAGTTAAAGCATATTAGTTCAAAATCCACACTTCTATACAATTTTCTTATTACTTGCCCATAGGGCGCCAACTTACATAAAAAGTTTGTCATGTTCCCACCAAATAGATGATCCCCCATGTCTAGTGCTCTAAAGCCCCTCCCCAAAGTTATCTATAATTTTTCTTCAGTTGTCCCTCGGCATAATTGCGAACTGCACAATGAAACAACTACGATTATGCGTTCTCTGGCAAGTGGTAGAGGACTCACATCTCTGGCAGACTGCGCACAATCGTAACCATACTCAACTCTCAATGCTGCTGACTTCCGGTGCTGGCATACAGTCACTAATTGGTCCACGTCAGTGCAACATTCTCCTATGCCTAATCGTCTGTACGACATGGTTACCTCACCTACTGAGTGCCTCTAATTCGTGCCAACAACTATGAGCGCGCACCGGCAGCAAGATCACCAAGCATTGATGCCAGTTTCACACTACTGTTACCCGCTCAGATGAGTTATAACACATAGTTTCCTTAACCATGACTTAACAGCTGTTACTAGCTTAGACACATGACACGTCAGGTACCGTAGCCATTCGGTGCCTAGTTCAGCAGTGGAGACGTTAAGATAACAGCAATAAAGTTCACTTGTCCATTAAAATAAAATAATCAAAAATTTATTTATCATTTAGTCATACATTACATTAGTGTTTACAGTTACTTTAAAGTTAGCCATGGGCCATGTTTCAATGTGGAGACTTAAGAAAAACAAAGAATTACTGTCCTAAAAATAAAATAATATCAAAAAATGTTATTTCTATCAGATTAAGGTCAGCATTATTAATTTAAAGACTTCTTAAATGTCGTTCAGTTTTACATTTAAAACATTCACCAATACAAATTGCCCTCTTAATGGCAATGGTTTCTTTAACATCTCTGTGTCTGATTTTTCAACTGAAACACTGTGCTTTACTATAAATAGCTTATTATTACTTATGACACAGGGTCAGATAACAGCCTGTTAGCTGAAAGTGACTGAGAGAGACTCTGAGGCATTCAGGACAGGTAAACTGTTCTCTCAAATATTTCTAATCATCAAACTTTTATCTATAATCTTTTAACTATCCCAGCTTAAGGCATCTTTGCCAGAAATGACATTTGTTTCCAAATAAACATCATTTTATAGTTGTCTTTTGCCCATACAGCCACAGCACACATCAGATTCAGATAAGCGAGCTGTTTCATTACAGCTCCTAACAAACTTATCTTTTAAAAGCAAAACATCAGCTTCTAGTTCTCTCATGGTCAACACTTTTCAAGCTGTTTGTTTAATCAGATGCCTTTTACATTTTACATTTTAGGAACTGTTAATTCAGTAGCCTACTGCCTCTGCTTATTTGATCTTAATTAATTATTCTAGTTCTATATAATCTAAACCCTTTTTAAAATGTTTAATTAAAACACAATCATCCTTTTAGTTACTTTTTCCTTTCTGCAACTCACATTTGTTGTCATTATCCATAATTTTACATCCAACTGTATTCATCAATTCACTTATAAGAATTACTATTATAGATATTTTCAAAGGATTCACTTTAAGACTTCAATCTTTTGACCTTGTTTTTTTATCTCTTATTCTTTCTCAGACGAAAATGTTAATATCGTCATTTAAACACTGATCTACTTTCAATCCCACATTATTACCAGAAATGTGTCACTATCAAATTTTCAAACACCTTCTCAGTGAGCATCTACAGTTACATGTTAAATGGTCCTGCTGACCACAATTTAAACACTCTCCATCTGCTCTAACTTACTGCACACCCTTGAAGCAGTGTGTTCCATTGAGGAATGCAAACAGAGCCACTGATAAGCAGTGCTCCATATTCTTTTACAGTCCACCAGTGGCAGATACAACAATAGCCGAATCATAATCTTCATCATTATTACTGGCACAACATTAATTTTCATAAGCTGTATGGAAATGCTCATTATGTTCTAATTTGTTTTCAATATCTTTCGCCTCAATGACTTAATATCCACAAAATATCCGACATTATACATTATTGATTTCCAGAATCTTTGGACATAGCTGTCTTTACATTCTACTAATTTGGTATTATCATCAACAACACTGATTACAGAACAAGTGCATATCTAACATCCAAAAAGCCGGGCTGAATAAGAAGACACTGGTCCTGTACTCTCGACCTTGATCGAACCCTCAGTCACTCCTCAGATATTAAATACAGACATTGTCTGCAATCATAAACACCAGGATATGCATTCATTTTTTTATAAAACTATAATTTCCAATTCCTTTCATAATAAACGAAGATGGATGGTAAATCCATTCCTTTCACTACCCCCATTAGACCCTTTAGGTTCAAAACACAATGATTGTCAAACTAAAACTAAACCTAATTTCAATCTTTATTTTACCATTAAAAATATAGAATTGTTCCCCATACTGCATACTGCATTCTTCATGTCATGTTAATCCCTGTCAATCATACAATGCCTTATTTTATTCTAAAACTGACTTTTCATACCATTTAAACAGTTAATTTTGACTTCCATAAATTCTGTCAGACATTTTATTTTCATCACATATAGTTTTCTACTATATTTCTTCTTAATCTTCCCCTACATGCCATTTCTTTCTGTATCCTCTCCTTTCTTTTCTCAAACATGCCAGTTCCTTCATTATCTAACCAGTACATGATTGTTTGCACAATCCCCACACAAACATATCTCACACACCAACCTTCTTGTTTTTCCCTTTTCCCTCTTCCACCAAGTCTACACTTACAGTTTCACTCTATATTTCTATCACTCTATCACTCTATTTCACAGAGACAGCCTTATTGCTGCTTGCTACTTCAATCCTTATCGTATAACTTTAAGTTCTATAGACATCTAATGTCATGCATCCATTTACTGGATGAAGAAGTAAAAACATTATTTCTCCTGGCAGTTCGACATTTTATCTTCAAGCCAACATTTCATTATCTGTTCACATTTTTACACACATGTTGAACGCAGACACTTTTATTTCTCACTGCCCTGTTCAACTGTTCCCCGCACCACCTTTAATCTTGTGGCGCTCAATATCATAAATTTCTGCCCTTAATTTTATCTCATTTGACAAAACACCGGTGTACCAAATTTCACAAGCTTGCTTTTGAGACATCCCCATACTGCTGCTTCTCTGTTCTCTGTGGATTTCTCTTCAACGCGCGTTTTCTTTAGTCTGTTAGGCGTCCCCAACAAACCCGATTCTTTTCTTTTAACCCAAATCGGTCGGGTTGCACTATTAGTGCCCTCCTAACTATGGTTTACCAAAAAATCTGTTACGATTGTTCTGGTTCCCCCTAATTAGCCTCAGCACCTAAAAACAAATTGCTCCGTGGTGGAACAACTCATTTTCAGGTTACCTATCTGTTTGAAATCTCTTGATCTGTCACAGTTCTCAATTAATCCCAGATTATTTATCTGCTTGAAATTTCTTGATCTGTCACAGACCTCAATTAATCTCAGATTATTTTCCCTCGTATCTGTTTGAAATTTCTTGATCTATATTTAGATCTCAATTAATCTCAGATTACGTACCACAGAAACAGCCCTCAGCCAGTATGGTTCAGTTTCACTTTGAAAAATATTTTAGCCCTTAAGAAAAATATTTTAGCCGTCTCTTACCAGAGATGTCTTGAGTTGCCACGGGTTCGTTTTCATCTGATTCCAGTGGAGCTTCTCCTGGCCCTGATAGCGGTCGGCCCCTCTCTCTGAAACTTACGAGGTAGAGCTGGAACTGCTCAGTCCAGGTGGCCAAACACCGTCCGCCCTCAGGTCCAGGAGGCACTGCCAAGGAATCCCACTCTGACACCAAATGTTGTGGCAAAAACTTCTGTTAAACATCATCACTGCGTAAGAGACACTCAGAGTCAAATTAATAAAAAGAGAAATATTTATTCTTGCAAGAAGGCCCAGTCGCCATCACAGCCGTTACATTCTGTGAAGTGAGTGGCGCGCACCAGGAAGACATGAGACAGCTTTTATACTCTTTTCAAGGTTCCTTCTCACCCGCTGTACTTTTCCACTCAGATAAGGCCCCCACTTCTGTTCAGTTTTTCTTAAGGACACAAACTGGTACTGGAATAAACTAGCCAAACCTGACCATTCCTAAGGTCAAGATGTCCTGTCCCATATATTCCTGAACCGTCACGCACAACCACGTACACACATATACTTTTACACATTGAATAGATTAGGAATAAATGACTATTAAAATTTCTACAACAGATCAAATGGACAAATGTCCTCTTGGGTTAAACCCCACTCCTGGTAATAAAACACTTGGCTTTCAATTTGAAGTTTAAGCAGAAATTAAGAATTTGAAGTACAGCATAGAGGGCTAAGTTCAAGTGTGGTGATTGCAGTAAAAAAAAGTCTGGTTTCAACCGCACTCCTGGTAGTTAAATTTAGTCTTTCAAGCTTTTTAAGCACTAGTTATGCATTTGAAATGGAACCTTAACATTATAAGTTCAATTATGAGGATCTGTTGCTGTAAAAAAACACTCTTGTCCCAACCAATGGACAAATGTCATTATGGGTCATACCCAACTCCTAGTACTAAAAAATAGGTTTTTCATTTTGATTTGTAAACACAAATAATAAATATGAAACAGAAGCTTAAATTGGTCAATTCAGATGTTAGGGTCTGCAGCAGTAAAAATAAGAGTGTTGTCCCAACCAGGATGGCCGAGTGGTTAAGGCGTTGGACTTAAGATCCAATGGACAAATGTCCTCGTGGGTTCAAACCCCACTCCTGGTAATACAACATTTGGCTTTCAATTTGAAGTTTAAGCAGAAATTAAGAATTTGAAGTACAGCATAGGGTTAAGTTCAAGTGTGGTGATTGCAGTAAAAAAAAAGTCTGGTTTCAACCCCACTCCTGGTAGTTAAATTTAGTCTTTCAAGCTTTTTAAGCACTAGTTATGCATTTGAAATGGAACCTTAACATTATAAGTTCAATTATGAGGATGTGTTGCTGTAAAAAAAAACACTCTTGTCCCAACCAATGGACAAATGTCATTGTGGGTCAAACCCAACTCCTAATACTAAAAAATAGGTTTTCATTTTGATTTGTAAACACAAATAATAAATATGAAACAGAAGCTTAAATTGGTCAATTCAGATGTTAGGGTCTGCTGCAGTAAAAATAACTATGTTGTCACAACCAGGGCGGCCGAGTGGTTAAGGCGTTGGACTTAAGATCCAATGGACAAATGTCCTCTTGGGTTAAACCCCCACTCCTGGTAACAAAACAATTTGCTTTCAATTTGAAGTTTAAGCAGAAATTAAGAATTTGAAGTACAGCATAGAGAGGTAAGTTCAAGTGTGCTGATTGCAGTAAACAAAAGTCTGGTTTCAACCGCACTCCTGGTAGTTAAATTTAGTCGTTCAAGCTTTTTAAGCACTAGTTATGCATTTGAAATGGAAGCTTAACATTATAACTTCAATTATGAGGATGTGTTGCATAAAAAAAAACTCCTAGTACTAAAAACCCAACTCCTAGTACTAAAAAATAGGTTTTCATTTTGATTTGTAAACACAAATAATAAATATGAAACAGAAGCTTAAATTGGTCAATTCAGATGTAAGGGTCTCCTGCAGTAAAAATAAGTATGTTGTACCAACCAGGATGGCCGAGTGGTTAAGGCATTGGACTTAAGATCCAATGGACAAATGTCCTCGTGGGTTCAAACCCCACTCCTGGTAATAAAGCAATTTGCTTTCAATTTGAAGTTTAAGCAGAAATTAAGAATTTGAAGTACAGCATAGGGTTAAGTTCAAGTGTGGTGATTGCAGTAAAAAAAAAGTCTGGTTTCAACCCCACTCCTGGTAGTTAAATTTAGTCTTTCAAGCTTTTTAAGCACTAGTTATGCATTTGAAATGGAACCTTAACATTATAAGTTCAATTATGAGGATGTGTTGCTGTAAAAAAAACACTCTTGTCCCAACCAATGGACAAATGTCATTGTGGGTCAAACCCAACTCCTAATACTAAAAAAAGGTTTTCATTTTGATTTGTAAACACAAATTATGCATATAAAATAGAAGCTTAAAGTGGTCAATTCAAATGTTTGGGTCTGCTGCAGTAAAAATAAGTATGTTGTACCAACCAGGATGGCTGAGTGGTTAAGGCGTTGGACTTAAGATCCAATAGACAAATGTCCTCGTGGGTTCAAACCCCACTCCTGGTAATACAACATTTGGCTTTCAATTTGAAGTTTAAGCAGAAATTAAGAATTTGATGTACAGCATAGAGGGGCAAGTTCAAATGTGGGGATCTGTTGCAGTAAAACAAACAAAAAACATTTTGTTAGAACCCCATTCCTCTTGGGTTAAACCCCCACTTCTGGTAATAAAACACTTGGCTTTCAATTTGAAGTTTAAGCAGAAATTAAGAATTTGAATACAGCATAGAGGGCTAAGTTCAAGTGTGGTGATTGAAGTAAAAAAAGTCTGGTTTCAACCGCACTCATGGTAGTTAAATTTAGTCTTTCAAGCTTTTTAAGCACTAATTATGCATTTGAAATGGAAGCCTAACATTATAACTTCAATTATGAGGATGTGTTGCAGTAAAACAAAAAAAACTCTTGTCCCAACCAATTGACAAATGTCATTGTGGGTCAAACCCAACTCCTAGTACTAAAAAATAGGTTTTCACTTTGATTTGTAAACACAAATAATGAATATGAAATAGAGGCTTAAACCCCCACTTCTGGTAATAAAACACTTGGCTTTCAATTTGAAGTTTAAGCAGAAATTAAGAATTTGAAGTACAGCATAGAGGGCTAAGTTCAAGTGTGGTGATTGCAGTAAAAAAAAGTCTGTTCTCTTACGAGAGTATCTCTCGTACTGCGTAATATCTTACGCTATGGGGAAACACTCTTTCCTCGAGATATTGAAGCCAAAAATTATCCTTAATTTTTTAATCATGCAAAACGCTTTTGCAGCAGCAAGCAGACAAGGGCGAGACAGCTCGCGCACCCATTGGCTGCCTCGCTGGAAAAGCTGCAGCCTATCGAGTGAGGCACTGCGTGACGTAATGACGAATGAGGACGCTTCGCGCTCATTTCGTCATGTCCCGCCAGTATAGGCGTGGTCTCGCCCTATAAATACCCCCTCGATAGCTGTATTTCCTCTGATTTTTCATTCTTCACGCGAAGCTCACGCATCGCGGGATCCAGAGTGAGAAGCCGCGCCGTTGACTTGTAGCCTTCTCAGCGGGACGTGCCATCTTCTGAAGTCGCTGGCCCAGCCCGCCTTCAACTGCAGTACCTGCTGCGCTTTCCGGCGTACTATATCCTTTTACTCTGCTAAGTGTGTGTGTGTTTGCTTACGTGACGCAACACCCATTTCTACTGTTCTAAAAGAGCTGCGTCTTTTTAAAGATGCCTTCCTGTGGTTCTTGCCGAGCCCCACTCAGCGACGAGGACCGCCACGTCATCTGCGTGTCCTGCCTGGGTGAGGATCACGCGGCCACCGCGCTCGCTGACGGCGGATGCCATCATATTGAACGCTTGCCTATGGTGACTCTGCGGACTCGCCTAGCTTCGTTCTCCGAGCCCGCATCCCAGCCCGCCGTGATGCCGCGCCGCAAGAAGCGCCGCGCCCTGCGCGCGCCCGAGCTATTTCCAGCCCGCCAAAGCTCGCCGGTTCGCCCGCCAGCTTCGCCGGCTTCGCTCGAGTCGCTCCCAGACGGACAGCGGCCGCCGTCTGCCGCCGCGTCCGCACTTGAGCTCGACAAACTACCGGAGACGGCATTGAAACTGAGCCGATGCGTCCGCTCTCTCAAGCCGTGGATTACATCGGCCTGAATGGTGAGATACATTTGTGGCTAACGCTATCCGAGATGACGGAAGCTGAGCGCTCCGTGTTCCTCGACGTTCTCGCTCTGCTGGACGCCGCCCCCCTCAGCGCGGGCCCCGGCCGAGGATTGAGATAAAGCCCGAGGTCTCAAGGCCTTCCTAGTCTCTCTAGGAAAGCGACGGTGTTCAGTTCCCGCTGCGGCCGGATTTTCACCAAAACTTCTCGCTCGTTCAGTTCCAAGCAATGTGACTGTTCCAGTGTATTTCGCAGTGAGCAAGCTGGTTCCACAGCCCGCTTGCCTGCGCACAAAGGCCGTCGTTTCGGCTAACTAGCAGCGCCGCCAGGCCCGAGATCAAACACCGCGCTCTCGCTCTGCTGGACGCCGCCCCCCTCAGCGCGGGCCCCGGCCGAGGATTGAGGTAAAGCCCGAGGTCTCAAGGCCTTCCTAGTCTCTCTAGGAAAGTGACGGTGTTCAGATCCCGCTGCGGCCGGATTTCCACCAAAACTTCTCGCTCGTTCAGTTCCATGCATTGTGACTGTCCCAGTGTATTTCGCAGTGAAGCAGCCGGTGTCTCAGCCCGCTTGCCTGCGCACAAAAGCCGTTTCTATGGCTACCCAGATAAATCCAATAAAGAGTGCATTTTCTGGTGTTCCGGCCACGGCCGATGGTGTTACGAGTGTTGTAAGAATGCCCACGTCCCAGTGCCCATTCCCACACCCAGACACAGCCCGCCACGGTGCAGGGCTAGCACAAATAAAACCAACTCATGTTGGTTGTGCAGAAAATGTAGTGAACGCGCCCATACAATGCCCGCTTACACTACACGATGCGTGTCCCTTGGTTTCTGTAAAAACGAAACTAACACACATTTAGTCGGCGCGAGCCGACAGTGTTCTCAGTGCAGTAAATGTGCCCGCTGTTCCGTATTTCCTCACTGACACGCCGAATCCCACGGGATTCACCCCCGCTCGCTTTCTATGCACAACCCGTCACAGAGAAGCTGAGCGCGGCCAGGCTGCCCGCTGTGATTAGCGCGCACCTCGCACGCTGTGAACACAGCGTTGATTCAGTCGGCGCGAGCCGAGTATTCTCCGTGCAGAAAATGTGCCCGCTGTCTCGCGCCCGCATTTCTCACAGACACTCCGAATCTCACGGGATTCACCCCCGCTCGTCTTCTCTGCACAACCCGTCACAGAGAAGCTGAGCGCGGCCAGGCTGCCGGCTTTGATCAGCGCGCGCCTCGCAAGCTGTATACACAGCAGTGATTTAGTCGCGCGAGCTGACAGTATTCTCAGTGTAGTAAATGTGCCGCATTAGTAAATGTGCCCACATTCCCTCACACGCGCCGAATCCCACAGGATTCGCCCCGCTCGCTTTCTCTGCGCGTCCCGCCATAGAGAAGCTGAGCGCGGCCAGGCTGCCCGCTGTGATCAGCGCGCCCCCCGCCTCGAACGCTGTAAACACGGTGCTGTGTTCCCAGTACACAGGGGCTCTCGAGCCGCCGTCCTGCCGCGGCCAGAGCCCAGATTTCATTCTACCCCTAGCTATTCACGCAGATGCGTGGTCAAGGCTTCCCGGGGTATCAGAATGGGTGTTGAACACTATAACGAGAGGCTGTTCGCTACAGTTCGCTCGACGCCCCCGCCGTTATACGGCGCGAGTCGAAACTACGGTGTATAGCGAAGTGTTTCATCCACTTCGAGCCGAGATAGCGAAACTACTGAGAAAAGGGGCTATAGAACCTCTATCTCAGGGCGAAGGGGGCTTATACAGCAGATATTTTCTGGTACCGAAAAAAGATGGTGGGCTCAGACCCATTCTAGATCTGCGACTGCTGAACAGAACGCTCGGAAAGCGCCAGTTCAGAATGCTTACGACCAGGAAAATCCTCGCGCAAGTGCGCCAAGGAGACTGGTTCATGTCAATAGATCTGAAAGACGCCTATTTTCAAATACAAATAGCGTCCCATCACAGGCGATTCTTGAGATTCGCCTTCGAGGGCCAGGCATATCAATACACAGTCCTGCCGTTCGGCCTGTCCATAGCACCCCGTACGTTCACGTAGTGCATGGACGCGGCCCTCGCCCCCCTGAGACTTCGGGGCATGCGAGTTTTGAACTACTTGGACGATTGGCTGATTCTAGCTCGTTCACGAACGGAGCTCATAGAACACAGGGCCGCATTACTCGAGCACCTCGAAGAGCTGGGCCTTACAGTCAATTGGGCGAAAAGCTCACTGCTCCCCAGTCGGAGAATTTCCTTCTGGGAACAGTGTTGGACTATCCATGACAGCACGCCTGTCACCGGAGCGCGGATTGAATATTCAGCACGTCGCGAGATCCTTCCGCCACGGCTCTATAGTCCCGCTCAGAAGGTTTCAGAAAATGCTGGGTCTGATGGCCTCAGCAGCCTCCGTACTCCAGTTGGGCCTGCTCCGCATGCGCCCACTGCAGCTATGGCTAAAAGCACGAGTTCCCCCAGGGCGTGGACCGCGGGTCTGTTTCGCCTCAGGGTCGACCTTCAGTGCGTTTCAGCTCTGAAACCGTGGAAAGTGACCGACTGGTATCAGTCAGGTGTGAGTCTGGGGATCGCCTCGGGTGTGAAGGTGGTGTCTACGGACGCCTCCACATCGGGGCGGGGAGCGCTGCTCGAGGGCAGACCACTAGCTGGCCTATGGTCAGTACGGGAGAAGCTCCTTCACATAAACTGCTTGGAATTAATGGCAGTCGACAAAGCGCTAAGGCGCTTCTGTCCCCAGATAATAGGCCACCACGTATTGGTCCGGTCGGACAACATGTCAGTGGTGGCGTACATAAATCGCCAGGGCGGCATCGGGTCCACACGCCTTTGCAGGCTGGCGGAACCCCTCTTGGTCTGGGCCCAGCGCAACCTCCTTTCTCTGAAAGCGGCGCACGTGCCTGGGCACCTGAATACGGGTCCAGACAAGCTGTCCAGAGACAACGTCCCGACAGGAGAATGGTCGCTGCATCCGCAGACGGTCCAGCTGCTGTGGGAAACGTTTGGCAGAGCGCAGGTGGACCTGTTCGCGTCCCGCGAGAACGCTCACTGCCCAGTATTCTTCTCGAAAAGCAGGGACGCCCTGGCCCATGCTTGACCCAGCGGTCCCCTGTATGCTTTTCCCCCTGTCTCGCTCCTGCCTCAGGTGTTGGAACGGATCAGGGAAAATGGATGCCCAGTGCTGCTTGTAGCTCCGCTCTGGACGAACCAGGCTTGGTTTCCGGTCCTGATGCGGATGGCCAGCACTGCCCCGTGGCCTGTACCGTTGAGGAGAGATCTCCTCTCTCAGGCGGAGGGCTCGACTTGGCATCCTCGCCCAGAACTGTGGTCCCTGCACGCATGGGCCATCAACGGGTACCCGCTAGCCTCCCGGAAGGAGTGCTAAACACGATCGCGCAGGCTTGAGCTTCAGCCATGCATAAAATAACATAGAAAATGAATACGGGTCTTTTTAGACCCATGTATGTAAAAAAACTGTAGAAATACAAAAACTGTGTTTGTTTATAAAGTAAGAAAGGAAACATAAACATAATGATTTGTGGAAATCAAAAAAAAAAAGATATTTAATGAATATCTGGAATAACAAATGATAAAATAGATATATTTTAAAGATTCAGCAAAAGCCCTATTCGCACGGGATTAGTATTACCTGGTGACCTCTAGTAATTTGTAATAATTGCGGAGTTTGTCTGAGATCTTAATCCCGTGCGAATCGACCATGTCTGTAATTTGTAAAGTAAAAATTCCCCCGCAAATTACCTACTATATTTCGCCGAACACCGAGGTCCTGTGATAATATTAGTCCCGTGCGAATCGGCATCTCTGTGATTTGGCCGGATCGTATATCATTTTTTCAAGGTTTTTGTTTCATGTGCGCCTTTTTATCCATCTTTCGCGAATAATGGAGGCTGGCTTGGAGTGTTTTGATAGTATTTTGGGGGCTGAGTCATATCGCTTCACACAACAACTACACAATTTGCAGAAAGTGAAAGCTGAAGATCATCGGAAGAGCAAAACAAAAAGAATGATTAAATGGAGATGAATTGGCATGTATAGCAGCGTGCGGTAAGGAACTTTATTCTGTTTAGGCTATGTCATAATATATCATACAGCTAGACCTAACGAAAAGAAATTTCCAAGCAATAGCCTGACGCCATATCCGGGAGATAAGTCAGTAAATTCGAGTAAAATCACAGGCTTCGGTTATCCCGTGCGAATGCGCCACACGAAATTCAGATGTGGCGGGGTAATTTCTAAATCACACGAGGTCCCCAGATAATACTAATCCAGTGCGAATAGGGCTAAAGAAACACTCAGCCATGCATGAAATAACATAGGAAATGAATACGGGTCTTTTTAGACCCATGTTGCGCATTAGAAGGGTTGCGATACAAAAGCGATTTTTATTCGAAAAGTAAGAAATGAAAAATTTCAATTAGGATTTTTAATGATCTAAAACAAGTTAATTGAAGAATACCTGGAATACTGAATGATGAAATTAATTTCTTGCAAAGATATAGAAAATGAAAACTCAGTCGGGTCTTTTTAGACCCATGTTGTGCATCAAAGGGTTAAACAGTTATATTAATGAATTGCTTTATGTCGTTTCTTTTTTTATATCAATTTCAAAAAATGTAAATTTGGAGCAATAAGTCAGGGTTTGTTTTGTTTGCTATATGAATGTCTCAGCTAAACAGGCCAACAAGACTATTAACTACCATTATTAATTTTAATTATACTAATTAAAACGCCTACAAATATATAAAACTGATCAGAGATCAGCTAAAACCCACAGACACTTTGGTTCTCAGTAGCCGCGTTTCCACTGCCGGGCCAGGGCCGGGCCAGAGCTAACAGCGAGCCGAGCCGAGCCCGTGGCCTCAGGCCTCAAGCACCGGCTCGCGTTTCCACTGCCGGGCCAGTAGCCCTGCAGCGCTGCCCTAAACCCCGCCCCAACACGCCTTTCTGGATCAAACGTCATACAATACAACCCAACCCATTTCAGCGGGTATTATGAATTTATTTATAATAGGAAGATAGCATGTATATTAACTCACCGGCCATGGTTGCAATAGTGTCCCGATTGTCTCGCGAGTGGACGGTGACCCAGCACACCGTACATCAAGTCGAAGCATGGAAAGTCCCTTCTCTGAGCTTCGCTTTGTCCATTGTGCGTTTTAATCGCCTTGTACAATATACTGCGCCCGCGACTTTTTTATTTTTTCCTGAACTTGAAGCGTTGCTCGCTGAATGCTTAGCTGTTCAGCATCGATGCATTTTATAACGTCCTCGTTTCTTCACACGCCGTCATTCTTCTGCCCAAATGCTCAGAAGAGCTTTGGTATCTTCGACAGACCAGTACAGGCGATTCTCCATTTCAAATAGCGATTATTTTTCGCAATATAAAACAGTGAAATGTGCATCTTGCTTCAGATCATAACGTTCCATAACACCGATAAACTCCGCCTTTTACCTTGAGCACGCCTCTAGCCCGAGCTGGCCCGCTTTGGCCCAAGGTTTTCGACGGGCCAGAAATCCTGGCCGTTGGCCCCGAGGAAGCCCCGCTCAAGCCCCGGAAGTGACAGTGGAAACGCGACTGGCCCTGGCACGCACCAGCACGGCTCGGCCCTGGCCCGGCAGTGGAAACGCGGCTAGTGTCTCCTCATGATTCATGTGTTGACAGAGATCATCGTCCCCCAGCGGTGAACCATCGAAATTTAGAAGTGTTTCAATACAGTTATGACATAATGAAGCCTTGTTTACTGAAATCACGTGACTCTGGCAGTTTGATACACGCTCCAAACCATTGATTCAGAACAAAAGATTCAATTCATATGGGTGGCAGTGCTCAGTGGTTCATGTAGGTTGTCTACAAACCGAAAGGTTGGTGGTTCAATCCCCGGTTCCACCTGACCAAGTGTTGAGGTGTCCATGAGCAAGACACCTAACCCCAGCTGCTCCCGACGAGCTGGATGGCGCCTTGCACGGCTGACACCGCCGTTGGTGTATGTATGAATGAGTGGGTGAATGTGAGGCAATGTGCCATTGGGTCTGTGAAAGCGCTATATAAATGCAGTCCATTTACCATAAAGGCTTAGAAGCAGTCTAAAATAGCTTCATGAAGCAGTGTTTTGAAATTTCCATCACTAGGTGCGACGCAAGTGTTTTTTCTAGTTTCAGTCCGACGCAGTTATCATTTTCACATCCTACGCCACGTTGTTTAAAAAACAAATGCATTTGCACCCAATTGTGCGTCCATGGGCGTGCTAGTCTGAAAACGAGGTGTGTTCAGGCGCATTGTGCAGTGATGCACAAGTGCACTTTCGCTGTGTGCTTTAGACTATGGGCTTAGATCATTATAGGGCCCAATGTGTATAATAACCCCATATCACAATTTCTCATTGAAGCAAAATTCACTGATCAGCAAAGAGCATGTGCTCATGTGTCAAATGTTTCCCTCCTGAGCTTTATTGGAAATTGTGTGTTGGGTCAATATAACTTAAAGGATAATTCCGGTATTTAGCACTTTGAGTCTATTTTCTAGTTTGTTTTGGATGAACTAGAGTGGTGGACTTAGAAATTTTGAAAATGGGTCCTGTCTCGACTTTTTGACTATTTTAGGATCGCCTCTGACCGCTTCAGAGTGGCTGTCTACAAGCATACTCAAACATGTCCTTAAAACAACCCTTAATGTTCGTTTTCAAAACTGTGACACTCACCGAGTGGTTAGTGGTGTTCGTTGATGTTCCAAAACATTTGCATTTGCGCCATTTACCTGGGGAAGTGATGCACCAGGATTACTATGGGATAACGTCAAGCGGATGGAGGAAGTGTGAGAAACCCTGGGTCCGGCCATTCACGTGGACGTAAATTTGACACCGGCCACCTTCCTAAACATTATTGCAGACCAGGTACAGCCCATCATGACAATGGTGTTCTCTGGTGGATGATGTGATCTCTTTCAGCAGGATAATGGACCCTGCCGCACAGCACACATTGTTTAGGAATGGTTTGAGGAACATGATGATTTTCGGGGTGGAATATGAGCTGCGCATGTTTTCGTGAGATTCTCCCATATATCTACCCACCGACGGTGTGAAATCTGCCCAAAACCGAGAAGCAGAGGACAAATGTGTGAAGACTCCTTTTGGGTGGGGTTTCCCCTTTAATATACAGAGTAACAGGTGTGTGTCTCTCACCAGCACAGAGACAGACTGATCAACCACTGACCCTCACTTCTCACCACAGAGAGAGAAGAACCTAATGTTGCACTATTCCTGAAGATGTAAATACAAACCTCTTACTCTCTTTTTACTGTTATTGTTGCAAGGTGTTGCCCTGGCCTCCAAATTCCAAATGAACAAGTTCAATCCACGGCAACTCCACCTCGCAACCTACAGGACTTGAAACATCTGCTGCTAATGTCTTGGTGTCAGATACCACAGGAAATCTTCAGGGGTCTTGTGGAGTCCATACCTCGGCGGGTCGGCAAATTTTTTGGCAGCATACGGCGGATGTTTTGGGTCATATAAAATGAATTTACAGTTCACAAGTTCAAACGTGAAAATAATCAGAATGCGTATTTGGTGTGCAGTCCAAGGAGATACTCAAACCAAGAGAACCCCCCCCCCCCATCCTTGGCTGTGATAGATGCCAAATGTCAAATGTGAGGAGTCGGGGTGGGGAGGGATGCTGAAAACTGTCGAGGAACATAGGTGAGTCTGCTACTTATATATAGGCCTCCCTTCGTGCTGATCGTATAGATCATTTTAACATGTTCCTCCTGAACCTTGTTAATAAAACATCATTAGATAACAAAATAATTTAGTCTTTTAAAATATGCTATCTATATCATGCTATATTCATTTTACAGATCTTGTTGTACTTTAAAATTAGTCTCATTATTTCCCTTTAGTTATTTTAGCAGAAAGATTGGAGAAAAAAATGATTTCTATATTGTAAAACTGATTAATATAACTGTGAACTCCTGAGCAAGCTCTCAAGAGGAGTGACAGTGAATGTGACTATGAGTCCTCAAATGCCTTACTGACCTGTGGTAAAACCTGGAAGCAAGCAAACCATCCATGTGTCCATGATTCAGTGACAAGGCAAACAGCTCTTGTTCTTCAGAGGACACTGAGGGCCGTTAAACCCATGATCTTTACAGCTCTATGAGTCCACTACAAGACGAAGTGAGGAAACACAAAGTGACGTGGAGACATCTGTCTTGACAAACACAAAGACATAGACATGAACACACGCAGACCAATACTTGCATGCACAGACCCACACTGGCCACAGATGGCTTCTATCATACCAGATGTGGGAGGTTGCCAAGACAGATGGACAGCAATTTGCAGTGAAGAGCATACTGGGACACAGTGAGCCAGTCTTTTCTCATTTTTTAAAAGCGGGATAAGAGATTGTCTGCATATGGACATCTCAGTCTGACGTGCTGTCTTTCCAGCATCAGGCTGACTGATCTCAAGGGTTTCACTCTATCTCGTAGCAGAGCCAAATATCAAGCGCTGTTTGCCGGAGCTGCTCTCCTTGACATCTCCACACAAGGAAACATAATTGATTCAGGCTCTTTTGTGAAAGCAATTTTTTCATCTGGTTGTTAAGTTCATGAAAATTAAAGACAGACTTTAATTTCAGTGCCTTTACTCCATCGTGTCCTCATCTGCTGAAGAGGAAAGCTTCATATAATGCTTTGATTAAATAGCTGACAGGCTGTCATTGGCAGACATTTGATATCTGCTATATGGACTCCAGCTCACTGCTGTTTTTGTAACCAGGCTGAGAAAATTAGAATAGTTTAACATCAACTTAAACTTGTTTATTGGTTAAGTTAGAATTTAGCAGATGCTAAACCAATTTGGCCCAGGTCCTCTAAAATAAATCATTTGTTAAAAACACATCTTAGAAGTACCAAAACAAATTTTTTGTCAAGACAAACTTGGCATGTTGGATTGAGAAAGCCTGACCAGAAATTTTGAAGAAGTTTAAAAAGTTGTAATGTAGCAGGATGCAGTTGTCTGGCTCATACCTTCCTAAGTGACGCTTAATTTGCTGCAGCTGTGAGTGGTTCTGGGCAGTTAACTTTGAGCCAATCGTGAGGGCTACACCCCTTTTATAAACCAGGACTTTTATTTTGACAAATGGTGTCACCGGTACGCGACTTGTCTTGTTTACCTGCCCAGCGACCTGATGTCTGCCTGGTTATCGGTCTACCGTAGCGCCGCAAGTATGGTTGGCTTCTTTTCTCTTTTCACTCGTTAACTTTATAGCTTGGGCTTATGGGGAATGTTTTGTGCTATAGAATCCCCGGTACGGCAGCAGCCCTTTCACCAGCTGAGTGTGTGCCCTGCGATCAGCAATCAGAGCTCAGGGCCTGTGATAATCATAGGTATGTTGCTATACTGAGTAATAGTTGAATGTTTATTGGGAACTATTTGTAAATTGACATCCTGTGCATTCTAGGGAGTGCTATTTAACCGGGGGTGCGGCTGCACGTTGGCTACATCGACGTTGAACATCTGCTGCTTTGCTTCTACTCTTCACATATGTTCACGGATTTAAAGTTACGTCGTACCCGGCTGCCTTCACACTTGGCCAAGGAGTATTGAACTCAATTATTAATTCAAGTTAACAGGCAGCTGGCTAGCGTGTTACATCGTTGCCTGTTTAACACTGTTGATCTAGTGCTTGAGTGTGAAGTGTTTGATGGACTGACATCACTTTAATGTTTTTATGTATTTATTTTAACTCTTGTATGGAGGCCTTTTCTTGCTGTTGATATCCAAGAGGATTGGCCTAATCGTGATTTTCCTTTTGTGTTTTGTCCATGTTTAATTGTTTATTTTGATTAAGGCTCTGTTCATATTGTTAGCCAGTACCACCTTGGACTTTAGAACAGGTGACTTATTAGACATTGTTTATGTAATCTGTGTGTAATTTTGTTTAACTTCCACATGTCCGTCCATTGTCCAGGTGCTGAGAACTGCCAGTGGGAGCAGTGCCCCTTGTGGTGGCGGGTCCCTTGGTGTGCTGTGGCTGCGTGTTTACCAAATGTGATCATTTCTCTTACTGTGTGTGTGAAATTTGACACGTGTGAATGGGGGTGTTTTCATGGACGCTCCTTGCTTGAGCCACTAGATTCCCACTGGTAAGATTCCGTCCTATTGCCCTCCTCTCTTGTGTCCGTGTTCATTGAGTCTAAAAAGTGAAAATAAAAATACTATTTTTGTACTGGACCATTGTCTCTGGCTATCCATCAACAACTTGAGAGCCTGGTTGAACCAAATGCTTAATTCTTTGGGTGTAAGTCCCATCGTGGCGTAGTCCGCAAACCCTGAAATCTGTATCCCTTTATGCCACAGTAAGTTAGAAGGTTTTGTAAGCAATACTATCAGAAAAAATACAGAATTGACAGATTGCTGCTAGCATGATTTAGCATGTTTTTTCTAACATGTTTTAACACATTGCTAGCATGAATTAGCATGTTTTTGCACGTTGCTGGCATGAAGTAGCATGTAAAGTAGCATCAAGCACGCCCTGCATCTTGGAATGGTCAGCTTGTTGTCACTCACAGTCAGAATCAATGATACCACAATTTGCAGCTTCTGTTTTTGAAACTGCCCAGATTTAAATTCCAGAATAAATGGGATAATCTTTCACAGGTGAGAATGTTTTTATATGTACTCAATATTATAGGTTTTTAATACTTTTTACTTTTGCTATAACAACTGTTTAATGCATGTTAGCTGACGGCTTCGTCTTGTTGTATTGTGTTAGTTTAGCAAAATCATCTGCTGAAGTCTATTGATATAGATATTCACACATGCGTATAACTACGATTACAGACCCTCAATCAACTTGCTCTCAGATGTTCACGGACCGGCTTTGACAGTTACAGTATGGCGGATGGCTTATGTATAGCAGCCCATAGAAACAGCAGCTAATGAGGCATCTATGTATGCCTATGGTTTTGATTATCCATGTAAAGAAAATCACAAGTTGAATCAGTTAGAAAAGATAGCAACACAAGTCAGAACAGTCTTTTAGAACAGCCAATATAATAAATAATATATACATATATACACACACACATATATATATATATATATATATATATGGTATACATATATGGTTGTTCAGTGCAATTTGTGCACAGGGGATTTGGATGCTCTTATCTTTTTAAAGGCAATTGCTTTTGTTGATTTCTATCATCAAAAGGGCTGGAAGTTATCAGCTGAAACCTTTTCTTTCATTTGAATAACATTTCTGACGTAAATATAATAATCTGTGACAATCTAGTCTGACAGACACAAACATGACTAAGGCTACGTCCACATTAATCCGGATACATTTGAAAACGGAGTTTTCGTTTAAAAACGCTCTCCGTCCACACTAGCGTTTTCAGGTGTTTTCAGACGTTTCAGTGTGGATGAGAAACTTATAAATTCACCTTACTGCGCATGCGTGAAACCTCACAAAAGCTCACTGACAGATGGAAAAATAAAGAAAGGTATCGCGCAATTCTTCTAACATGATAATTTTATTTAGCAAAATATCTCACCATTCACTGATGCATCCAGGTCGCACTCAGTCACCATATGTTTGGTCTAAAACGCGACTGCTCTCCTGTATTGTCGCAGGACAGCAAATGTGAGTACATTTTCTGTCATCTGTGCAGTACTGTGATATGAAGAGTGTGCAAAGTAACATATTTTAGCAACAGTGTGAAAGTGAATAGCACATAACAGGCACAATACCGGTAAACATCAGGTAAACATCTATTGGTACAACATGGATCACATGACTAAACTTACGTCATCGTTTTCAAATACCTCCGGCTTCACAGTCCACACTACAACGCGAAAACGGAGTTTTCAAATTTATCCACTTTGGAGAGCGTTTTCCAAAAGCTACGTTTTCGTTGACTTAAAACGCCGTTTCAGTGTGGACGGAAGGCCAAAACGGAGAAAAAAATATACGTTTTCAAACGAAAACGTATTAGTGTGGACATGGCCTAAAAATGAAAACAAATATGGATGTATTGAGTGACATATGGATTGTGCTGCAATAAAAACAAGACTAACTTGTCAATGAGTCATTGTCAATGAGTGTCAAGAGGAGCAGACATAGTATAATATATATATGTATATAATATATATATGATAGAAATCCTGATGAATTCTTAATGTCTCAGGTTACGTATATGTAACCCTGGTTCCCTGAAGAGGGAACGAGATGCTGCGCTGAAATGCGGTTGGAATGCCCCTGCGTGAAACTATAAAGCAAACCTGAAAACAGACCTGCTTCTGATAGGCCAAAGCAAGTCGATCACAGGAATGCAGGGAGTATTGCAGGGCGAAACAGCATCTTGTTCCCTCTTCAGGGAACCAGGGTTACATACGTGACCTGAGATGTTCCCTTTCAAAGGAACTCAAGCTGCGTCGAGACGTGGTGGGAAAACTATACCCACGACGCCATAATAGCAAATGCCTGTTCCGTGTGAAATCATTGCACACACTAAGCAGCAAGCACCCTAGACCCTGGAGTGGAGGGGTCCAAGTTGTAAAATCTAATAATTGTATGCGGAGAGGATCAGCCTGCCGCATCTTAGATAAGATAAGATAAGAAAAACATGTGCGGGGTCATAAAACGAACGGAAGAATCCAAAATTGGTATGCTTGGCCCCCGAAAGCGAACCTCAGGAACTTGCTGTGATGAGGATGGATCGATACATGGAAGTGAGCGTCCTTCAAGTCTATCATGACAAATCAGAATCTGCGACACAATCTGTTTCAGTTTAAGCATCTTGAACTTGAGTCTCTGAACCATATTTCGGTTTAGTTGGCGCAGATCTAGAATAGGATGACATCCCCTGCATCAATGCTGATGACATCAAGACCCTCAGAACTGGAAAATTGCAGCACTGGTGCCTCAGCCTGGGGAGAAGAAACCGCAGTGCGTGCTTCTCCCTGAGATAAGACACTGGATCTGGGGCAGGTCCACTGTGCCTTGGCAGCAACAGGACCCGTACCCTGTGGGGCGCGCACCGAACAGTCTTCCTCAAAGAATGCCCAGCGGGAGCGAATGACAGACAACATTAAATAGACAGAGACAGTATAAAGGGAGTGCTTGCTGAAGGCACAGAAGCTAGCGCAGTCTTTCAGGCTTTATAGTTTCCTGGTCTATGACATTATGACAACTATGACGTCTTGTCAAACCATTGGACTGATTATACACATGCTTCACAACGCAATCACGCAGGGGCGTTCCCACAGCGTCTCGACGCAGCTCGAGTTCCCTGAACCACGGTGTAGCCTTATTCCGTACAACCTCATAAAAGCTCACTGAGATGATACAGATGAAACAGACATAATAAAGTTATCATGCTATTTTTCTGGCAGCATGTTTTTATTTAACAAAATATCTCACCATTCACTGAGTCGTCGAGGTCAAACTAAGTCACTATTATATGTTTGGTCTAAGACGCAACTGCTCTCATGTTTTGCCACAAGACAGCTAATTTTAAATTAAATTTTAAATTTTCTGTCATCTTTGCAGGACTGTGATATGAAAAGCGTGCAAAGTAACATATTTTAGCAACTGTGTGAAAGTGAATAGCATATAACAGGCACGATACCGGTAAAAACATGAATATCTTTCTGTACAATATGCGTACGAAAATTAAAATGTATACATTTTGAAGAGCTTTTTTTAAAAAAGCTTTATTTTCGTTAATAAAAATGCCATATCACAGTGTGGACGGAAGGCCAAACGGAGGAAAAAAGATGCGTTTTCCAACGAAAACATATTAGTGTGGACAAGGCCTATGTTATTTCATTTACACGTCATCAGCCAAACTTCAGTTTCATCTTGAAATGTAAGCCAACGGCTACAAGAGGCTGGATTGAGAGGTTGTGTACCAGTAAATAAACCATTTATTAGTTTGATCTACTGCAAAGAAAAAACTTGCATTTGCCAAAGAACATAAGGATTGGAGTATGGATGATTGGAACTGTGTTCTACTGTCCGACAAGTAAAAAATTAACAACTAGTATTGGATGATGTCAAGTATGTTCGTAGGAGTGTTATAATACCAAATGCCTGCGTGGTGCCATTAAGCACGACAGGGGAAATGTAATGGTACTGGGGATGCATGTCTGCAGCAGATGTTGGAAGAATCTACAACAGGGATGGGCAACTTCGTCCTAGAGGGCCACTGTCCTGCAGAATTTAGCTGCAACCTTGATAAAAAACCCACCTGCCTGTAGCTTTCTAGTAATCCTAAAGACATTGATTAGCTGGTTCAGGTATGTTTGATTAGAGTTGGAGCTAAGCTCTGCAAGACAGTGACCTTTCAAGACCAAATTTGCCCATCCCTGAAAGCAACTTTGGAAATGGACCAATACTTGGGAATCCTGCTGAACACAATGTACCTAAATAGGAAGGATCTGTTTGGAGATCAAATGTATATTTCCCAACATGATAACGATCCCAAACACTGCGCATGTAACAAAGTTGCGCACAATGAAAGGGTTCATGCTAGGCATTTAGAAGTCTTCAAGTGGCCTCCTCAGTCTCCTGACCTCAAAGCCATTGAAAACCCTTGGGAAATTATAAACCTGAATTGTAATAAGTCATGCAGGTCTTCCAAATGAAGCTCAACATTGGGAAGAACTTAAGGATTGGAAAGAAGTTAAGCATGACACGTGGGCAAAGTTTAGTTGCAATGTCGATGTCTAGGAGAATAGCTTCTGAAATCAAAAACAAGGAAGGACCAATAACATATTAATAACTGATTACATTGTAGTCAGTGTATGCTTTATTTTCTGTGAGCTTTTTGTTTTTCTATATCTTTTTTGCATAAAACAATAAAACCCATATATAATGATATGCTGGAGTTTACCTTTCTTGACAAATAATTTTGTCATTTTAATACTTTAAGTTTTGTGTATTCTTCTTCCCAATATAACATACTCTTCATATTTTGATTGTTAGAATTTGATTGTCATATTTAGATTGTAATAGAATCTGAAGTGTGCAAATACCCCCTCCAGAGATCACTTTTGGCCACTACTGTTTATATTCGACTACATCCTCTCTCATCTCTACCCTATGTGTGCACACAATTACTAAGATTTAGTAGTCTCTCCACAGTACCAAATGTTAATCATCAGTCTCCAGTGGAAGTCTCTCCTATTATTCAGATTGACTTTCCATGCTGAAATGGCGAAATTTCCTGCATCGACTGCACTAACCTGGAAAGTAGGAAGAGCACGGGGGTTTAATTGTCATCTTCTGAGAACCGCTGGGTCAAAATGAATTGCAGAAAGTTGGTGAAACTGCGGTGGGTAATTATATCAAATGAATATTTTCACTTGGTTAACAATCAGGCACTTGTGGGAACTGCATAAGCCACCTGCCACTCTCCAAGCATGACTGAAGTAAATAGGTTTCTACACTTTCAAAAATTGAAGTAGATTGAAATCTACTTGGTGCATTTGAAAAATATTAGTATGATCCTGTCAAACTTGAAAGATATCACCCACCAGAAATGTTAGAGCGGCGTTTGTGTTTCTCTCCAGAAGATCTCTCCTGTCATCAGAGATCGCTAGGAGGTTGGCTGGAACTTCTGAGCCAGTCACCAGAGTCAAAGACTTCAGGTCTGGAATACTAATCCAAATGGGAAAAGTGACCTTGAACTGGCCATGGCTCAGCCGTAATGTTGTACATAGTGTCCCAGCTAGAAAACTATAGAGCAGGAGAGTGACATAGACAGTGGCTTCTTATCAAGCATTATCATCCAGAAGCATCCAAGAGGCCCACTTAGCATAGTCACAGATGGCCTGGAAAATCAAAACTCATGAGATTCCAGGCACGGACGTCTGGGGTTGCCAGAGCTACGGCTCTTTTTCTAAGCACTTAGCTGCCCAGACATCTGTGTCACAATTTAGCAGGTGAGCTACTCAGGGGAGGAAATTGGGCTTTCCCCAATGCGCCACTTGAGCATTTAACACCTGCTCAAATTGATCATATTCAGATTCTGTTGTTCTTATTAATATTTTTCACATTTCAAATCCTTTCAAAACTAATTTACATCGACAACTTTGCACCCAATTTGTTTTTCAACACTTATTTTTAGGACTGACTAGTCACAAAGTAATGAATTTGAATGTGTTTGTTCAGACAGTCAACATTCAGTACATTCACATTCATTTGGCATTTATCCTAAAAAACTACATACAATGCTATACGTTTTATTACTTTATACTTTTCCTGGGAATCAAACCCATGATCGTGGTGGTGCTCATGGTGTGCACTACTGTTTGAGCAACAGTTCATATTTATGCTAACTGAGACAATATATTTTGAAATGTAATCTATTCCTGTGATGGCAAAGCTGAATTTTCAGCATTTCTCCAGTCTTCAGTGTCACATTATCCTTCAGAAATCATTCTAATATGCTGATTTGACGCTCAAGAAACATTTCTGATTATTATCAATGCTCAAAACAGTTGTGTTGCACATTTTTTTAGGACTCTTTGATGAACAGAAAACATTATAATGTTTAAAAGTTTGGGTCAGTGAGGTTTTTGTTTTTGAAAGAAGTCTCTTCTGCTTACCAAGGCAGTAATTATATGAAATATTATTACAATTTAAAATAAAAACATATCTCTTAAAATAAATTGAGTTAATGTATTTTTGTATCAACACATATTTTTTAAATATGTATATTATGGACAATGTAAATATATCTAGATTGAAAATATATATTTTAAATAGCCATTTTTTATATCCTATCAATAAACATTTTCAGATGTGTTTTCAAATATGTTTTTCAAAATTCACAATGTACATACCCTATGTAAAGAGACCAAGAAACAAAATTCTAAAGAATAAAATACATTTCAATCCAATTTTAATCATTAAGATGTTTTTCTGGTCTGATTTCAACCCACATATGGATGTGTTTTAGATTTAATTGATTTAATGTGTTTTTGTGGTTCATACCAACAGTCAAATTCACAATTAGCACCTGCTGGTATGTCATAACTGGCTGGCTGCAAAGTGCATCCATCTACATTCATTGTGACTAAATAAATTATTTTGCAAGTAGCATATATATATTCTAATCATTTATCAATTAAACAAAACAAAAACATGGTGTGGCATGAAGCATGAAACAAAAGCATAAAACAAAAAACATGACATGACACTTACCGACAGAGATTACATTGAAACAATGTAATCTCTAAGGCCCCATTTACACTGCATGGTTCAAGTGACCCAAATCCGATTTTTTCCTTTCATGTGGCACAGATCTGATATGACCCATGAACGAACGTGTAAGCAGGAAAAAAAACGCATGGATTCCGATTTTCTCAGATCGGATTCAGGCCTCACTCATAAGTGGTAATAAATCGGATATGTATCGGATACGTGCATTTGCATGTGCCATGTAAGCAGACAAATCGGATATTCCCCAGTAAATGCGAGTCGTACGTCATTATAAAAGTGACGTCAACTTACTGCGCGATCACATTCTTAATATAGGCGCGATGGAGGACGAAGGATACACACAGTGGAGCAATGCGGAGGTTTCATGTCTTTAGAGTGTTTGGGTCGAAGAGACAGGCAAAAATGCAGGGTTGTTCCAGAAATAAATCCGTGTTTGAAGACATTTCACGAGATATGGGGAGGCACGGTTTTAAGCGCTCGTGGCTACAGAGCCAACGTAAGATAAAAAGCTTTAAAAACAAATACAAAGCGAAAGCAAAACACTGGATAATTTTATTCGCATCTGCATCCATTGCATTTCGTGCTGTTTTACTTCCTTTTCCGGGTCAGAACGTCTACATTTGGTAGTTTCAGCAGTGAATACATAGTGTAAATGCAAAAATCAGATACGGGTCACTTTTTTATTTTTTTTTATTTTTTTTTTTTTTTTTATTTTATTTAACAGTCAGACATACATACAAACCAACATAGTGCATTAGTGAGCAATCTTGTAAATCCATAATTCCAGAAGTGACATAAAAGTGATTTAAGTGTTTGATCAAAGTGTGCATGTGAGCGGGTGTGAGTGTGGGTATGTGTATGTGTGTGTGTGCGTAAACAAAGTAACCATTTATTATTTATTACCATTGTCATTACCATCACCACCCCACTCCCCACTACCACCATATTGCCAATATTGTGTTGGTCGATTTTTATTTCCATCCTTCCTCCTATGTAACAATTGCCATTGTCAATGCTGTATAAAATAAAAGATGATATAATAAGATGATACGATAATACAAGATAACCTTCCCCCACATCTCATCGGTCCCTATCTTTTCCTAAATTTTTTTTTTTTTTTTTTTTTTTTGTGTATGTGCAATGTCTAAGGTGCATTAAAAGAGGGAGTACAGTGCGAGAGTGTCTCAAATTGGGACAGAGATGCTGTCCCGTTGAAACCACTTCTCGCCTGTCTTGCCTGCCCTGGTGTTTGTGAGGTTTTCCATATACATACTTTTTTTTTTTTTTTTTTTTTTTTTTCTATTCTATGTTGTGGTGCATTAAAAACCCATGAAGAGATAAGGGGGGGATTATTGCAGTAGTGATGAAAATGACACTTAATTCAAATACAGCATTGACAATGGCAATATTGATGATTATAATAATAATGATAATAATAATATTAATAATAAATGATAATGATGATGGCAGTGGTGACCGCAATGGTGAAAGCAAAAGACAGCAACAACAGCAATTACAACAATGAAAAAATAAAAGTGAAAATAGTAATCTTAACAATAACATTAAAGATAGTAACAACAATGATGACATAAACAAGTTCAAACAGCTAAAATGTATTAATATTCGTGGGTTGGTTAAGAAGGTGGGAGGAGTCGGAGTTGAAAACAGAGAAAGGATTCATAGCTGTAAGAGGTCAGAAAGTGTTGGACGGCAGAGATCAGTTTCAGATGCGTAATCATGAAGGGGAGATGCGTATTCCATTGCAATGAAGTCTGTAATAAGATTTTTCCAAATGTTAATGTGTAATTTATTTCTAGTTTTCCAGTTCATGAGGATAGTTTTCTTGGCGATGGTTAGAGCTATGAGGAGTATTTTAGAGTTTATAGTTTTATCAGTGATTATTGTCAGGTCCCCCAGCAAGCAAAGAGAAGGCGACAGTGGGATGTGGCAGCCGACTATAGTGGATAGTGACTGTGTGACCTCTTCCCAAAAGTGTTTGATTGGAGTGCAGTGCCAGGTTGCATGGATGTATGTATCTGTAGAATTTTGATTGCAGTGTGTGCAAACTTCTGATGTGAAACCCATTTTAGCTAATCTGCTGCCCGTGTAATGTGTTCTGTGAAGTATTTTGTATTGTATTAACTGAAGATTCGCATTTTTGGACATGAGATAGATGTTTTTACAGATTTGGGTCCAGAAGTTGGCATCAGGAGCTATTGAAAGATCGTTTTCCCATTTTATTGTTGGTAAGTGTATGGTCTGAAGTTGGTTTGAAATGATTTTGTATATTTTAGAGAGAAGTTTCTTTGGGGAGGAAATGTTGACCAAGTCTGATATTGCCGGTGGAAGTTCTAAATTTGTGTCTCTGATGTTTATTTTTGTCAGAACAGAAGATTTGAGTTGTAGGTATTTTAAAAATTCGTTGCTCCCGATGCCATACTCCTGGGCCAGTTGCGGAAATGGTGTAAATGTGTTAGATTTGAGAATATGCTTAATGTGGGTGATACCCTTTTCCGCCCATGTGTGAAAATTCAATGTTTTTTTATTGCTTATAAAGTCACGGTTGTTCCACAGTGGGGTGAGGTTAGATGGAGCTAATGTAGAATTAGTGATTTGGTGAAATTTCCACCAGGCTGTCAGAGTGGCAGATATAGTTACTGCATTAAAACATGTGTGTTGTTTAATTGATTTGGTGAGGAACGGTATGTCAGCTATATTTAATTCTTTGCATAGTGATTGTTCTATATCTAGCCATATAATATCAGATTGGGTGGGGTGAATCCATTTGTATATGTATTGCAGTTGGTTAGCCATTGAATAATATTGGAAATTTGGTGCTTCTAGTCCTCCTTGAACCTTACTTTTTTGTAGTGTAGTGAGTTTAATCCTTGGTGTTTTATTTTTCCAGTAGAAGCGAGTTATAATGGAGTCTAGTGATACGGGTCACTTTTAAAAGATGATGTAAGCAGGTCGTCAAAAAAATCGGATATAGTCAGTGTAAGGGGTTTACAGTCAAAGACCCAGAACCAGATATGAAGAATGAAGACCCGGAGTCAGAATTATAAAAAATTAAAGAACAATTTTACTGAAGATAGTTTGCAGTTTCATCAGCAGAAGTCAGCTTCAATACTCACACAGGAGTTCGTAGGCCGCCCCGCTTACAGTTACAAAGATCACAGCAGTTATACCATTTTCAAGGTCTAAGCTACGTCATTGCTTACAGGTTGAATGGTTCTCATTGGCTTAGAAATAGATAAACACAGTAATTTTCCACACACATACAGACAGACGGAAGCATATCTCCATCGATTATGGAGCTGACACATTCGGACCCACGTCATGACCTTCCAGGTCGCAGATTTGGATTGTTGAGCGCCAGCATGTCTCGAACAACAATTCACTCAATCTCCAATAATGCCAGTGGTTCTGTAACCAAGAAGACTAACACACACACCGACACACAGCTTTTCCAAGGTTGGATTTAGCCAGGCTCAAACTATAAACATGAGAGTCATCTCAAAACATCAAGATAATGCGTTCTTTCTCTTAACTTTAGTATAACTGGAAAGTAAGGCTTTAACAAAGAAATGGTCCATTAAACTATAGGTTTTAACACGTTGAAGATCTTTCTCAAACACAAAACAAGTCCCGATTTCATTTCTGGAAGCTGGGATAAATAAGCAAGCACTTTTACTGCATTCAGATATCAAATACATACATTAAAGAATACATGAAAAGAATATTTCAGTAATTATACTAGTAACTTCTATAACAAAGTGAAATCTCAGAAGCCTAGAGAAATCATTCAACTCATTTAATATTTAGAAAGAAAAATATTGATTAATAATTTGATTATAATTACTCATCATTACATATACATTGAAGCAGCAGTGGATTTCAATCCACCCCCATCATCAGAAAATCGGATTTGAGCATCAAGACCTGCAGTGTAAATGCAGCCTAAGGCTACGTTCACACTGCAGGCTGAAACGACCCAATTCCGATTAATTTTTGCCCCTATGCGACCTGTATCTGATCTTTTCATGACAGTCTGAACGACACAGATCCGATCTTTTCAAATGCGACCCAGGCCACTTGGGTATGTGGTCCAAATCCGATATGTATCCGATCTTTTGAAATGCGACCTCAATCAGGGGTGCGTTTCCCGAAAGCATCGTTTGCCAACTATGGTCGCAAGTTGGTCGCAATTTCCATTGAACTCTATTGGTAACGACGGAACTTGCAAGCATAGTTGCCTAACGATGCTTTCGGGAAACGCACCCCTGAACGGCCAGGTCACATGTATCCGACCCGCACGCCATTGATATGCGACAAATGTCATAATTCTGCGTTGAAGTAGGCGGGAATGAGAAGATAAACAAAATTTCCCATGGCCAAAAACCTTGCTCTCCTCCTCATTCATGTTTAGCTACTTCCGCAAACAACAAGTGACGTCGTTGACCGTTGAGTACTCTTCTGCGCATGCGGGTCATTTCTGGGTCATTTCACGTTCACACAGGAGATCACAAAAGGTCGCATTTAATTGGAAATGTGAACGGCCTTGCAAAAAAATCGATTTTTTTCCAAAAATCGGAATTGAGCATTAAGCCCCTGCAGTGTGAACGCAGCCTAAGGTCCCTTAGAGATGTAAGTTTAAAATGAACTATTTTTCTTATGTTTCGAGCGGTGTACATAACATGACATTTATAGCTCAGGTGATTTGGTCAAAACGTTCTGCATATTTCAAAATCAAAATACTTCTGGGGACTCCTGCAACATATAACTTTCTCCAGGTATTATAGACCACATTGGTTCAGATTACAAACAACTAAATGGATTTGAATGGGATACACCCGCTAACAAACTCTATAAAACCTTTATCTAAACACTTACAGTTCGATGTCCATAGAGGCTCAATTACAGTGTGTTTAGCCTGGGCAGAAATGATTTTCTGTTGGGCAAGCACCTCTGCCAATAAATAGTCATAGTAAAGTCTGAAATAAGGGCTGGAAGGGCTAATTAACACAAATTGCTCAGGCAGACCATCTCTGGCATGTTGCGTTTTCAATCAAGAGGATTAACTACTCAAAAATGCTCTTTAAGAGGTAAAGTAGTGAAAGAGCAGAATGCTAGCGGTCCTAATGAAGCTAGCGCAGCTCCTCCTCCTCTTTGGATTTTGATCTCATTCACAAAGGTTTGGAAACATGCTAATATGGTCTCTTATTAGTTTTCTTTGATGTTCATATTACATATTTTCAGAACCTCATTTTGGTCTTCTTTCGGATATGTTCTTGTAAATTGGTTTGGGAAATTAAGGGCTTGGTTTTCTACCTTTGTAATAAGCCTTGTAATAAGCCCTTTGTAAAGTCATGAGGAAGGTTCAGTCTGTGCAGCAAGCAACCAATTAAAAACATATCATGGCTACAGTACAGTATCTAAAATGAGGCAGCCAGGTCTAATCTCATCCCTAAGCCTGACATTTAAAGGTATAGTTCACCAAAAAATGTTGCTGTTTTTTTACTTCATGCGATTATGTCCCATAAAATGCCAGTTCATAGATAACATGTTGGTTAAACTACAAAAATGCACAAAAAAGGATGAAAAACATAAAAGTAGTCCAGGGGGAAAGATTTTAAGTGAATACTTACATTCTCACTCAAACTATCGTGTAACTTCAGAGGACTAAAATTGAGACCTACAGTGTTTTGGGGCCTTTTTGGGGGAATGAAAGTCTTTTCTTTAGATTTTGTTTAATATAGGCTATTGAAAATTTCTCCTTATCAGAGAAAAACAGCATACAGATTTGGAGCCACAATAGGTTGGGTTATTGGGAGAATTATTATTTTTGGCTGCTTCTCTATTTATTTAAACATGATACAACATCGAAAAAGTATGATTCTTTGAAAAATAGCAAGCAATTGCCAATGTCAGGGGGGCTAATGGGTAAATGATTATTAGCTACAGAGAGAAAGGTGAAAAAAGAAAGGTTGAAAATGCATACATTTTTCTCGGAAGCAATATTTTTTTTTTTTAATTCAGCAAGGGTGCATTAAATTGATAGAAAGTGACTGTAAAGACATTTACAAAAAGAAAATATTTGTGTAGGCTACTTTTAAACTGTTTATTCATCAAAAAAAAAAATGAAAAAGAATTAGAAATGTTAATAAATTAAGAAAAAAATAAGAACTGTTTCTTGATCAAGTCGCAAAAAATTTATTCGTCAGGATTTGAGATTGAGGAGATGCGAGGACAAATGAAGCTGCACAAAACACAACATACGTGGACAGAAGAGCTTACGGCCCAAGCGAACTCGAAACCGCATGCGAACCGAATCCCGGCACATCTGTCTAGTTTTTTCGGTTCTTTGTCAGGATTCGGACATTCATGCTCCGCGTGTTTGTCCTCTGCTGTGATCGCACAGGATGAGCTTACGCTCGTTCTCGTGCGCCCTGTGATATGAGATTTTGGCCATATTGCCCATCTCTAAGTCATTTATTTCTTGTGACACCTGTAAAGTCAAGTCCACGAACATCTTGTGTAGTGTTTGGTCACAACACAAAGGGCCCTATTTTAACAATCTGAAACGCAAGTGTCAAAGCGCAAAGCGCAAGTAACTTTGTGGGTGGATCCTGGCGCTGTTGCTATTTTCCCGGCGGGATAAATGCCTCTTGCGCCTGGCGCAAATCTAAAAGGGGTTGGTCTGAATTAGCTTCATTATTCATAGGTGTGGTTTGGGTGTAACGTGAAATAAACCAATCAGAGAGTCATCCAACATACCCTTTAAGAGCAGGTGCGCATGTTGCATGGCGGATTGTTATATATTATGGCGCACACTCACCAGGCGCGCACCAGGAGCGGTTCACAGCGTCAGGGCCGTAAAAGATGGAGAATTGACATTGCGGATGGGACAAACCCACCCAAATCAATAGAAAAAAAATATGAGAAAGCTCAACTTAACTGGCAAGTTAAAGAGTAAGGTTTTTAATGTATACTTACATCATGGTAAAGGTGATTTCGCAGTCTTCCGATTTTTTTTCCAGGTTCTTGACAGACAAACTAATTTGTCAGATGTCCTTATATACATATGTGTCTTGCCACTGGGCAAACAGGTCTGATCCGTCATTGCTACAATTTGCCTGAAAAAATTGAGTAAATGTGTAAGCTAGATTTATGCCTATTTTTTCACATCTTCATGGACACCACAGTGATTTCACTCGTGTGGTAATATATTTCCTTGTTATAATTTATGATTTGCAAAAATAAAAACTGCTGCATCTGTGTTGATGAGAGAATCAAAGTGTATGTGCGTTGTGCACCCGTTACATTATGGCCAAGCATGCGCGCTTAAAATAGCATTATGAACAACGCGCAACGCGCCAGTGACTTTAGACCAGGTATTTTTTGGTCAGTGGCGGAATTGTTTTCTGGAAGTGCAAAATAGCTTGCGCCGAAACACGCCTTCTCTTTGCGCTGAACCGCCCCGGGGAGCGCAAAGTTCATTTCCTAGTTTACCGACGTGCGTCTGTGGAGGGAAAAGCCCGCTTTGCGTGGGTGCAAAATAGGAATGATACATGCGTCAGTGAACAAAGTCATTTGCGCCGGGTGCAAGATAGAGCCCAAGGTGTCACTGTGGCCTCAAAGCTTCAGCACTGCCACTCTGAGCTCGATTGCTATGTCTGAGGTAAAACACACACCCCTCATTTACATACAGAGCAATACATGTATAAATAAATAAATAAATGTATAAATAAATAAATAAATGAACAAATAAATACATTTATAAATAAATACATTTATATATAAATAAATGTAGACGTAAATGCATATATAGGCTACATAAATAAAAGTGGAAATAAATAAATGCATAGGCTAAATAAATAAATGAAAAAATAACTAAATGTGGGAAAATATATAATTATACATAAATAGGAAATAAAAGTATAAATAGTCATTTATTTTTGTTTTTTTACATTTCTTCGCGTATTTATTTATTTAATCATTTTTAATTTTTGTAGGTTTGGTCCTCCATAAGTTAGTTGACATTGGTGCAATGTTACTTAGTCAACAGAATGTGTTAAAGGGACCATCAAAATAAAGTGAAACCAGAACATGTTGTTTTAGGACATTAGGGTGCCTGTGTACGGTAGGCTGACATTCGCTAACATTGCTCCATTCTAAATTTGCTCTCTGTCATCGGGACCCATGGGGGTGATAATGAGAGAGAGAGAGAGTGAGAGAGAACAAAAGCCCCATGCTGTCAGATGCAGAAGGTAGATAATTGTGTTGTGTGGTGTGTGTGTGTGTGTGTGTGTGTGTGTGTGTGTGTGTGTGTGTGTGTGTGTGTGTGTGTGTGTGTGTGTGTGTGTGTGTGTGTGTGTGTGTGTGTGTGTGTGTGTGTGTGTGTGTGTGTGTGTGTGTGTGTGTGTGTGTGTGTGTGTGTGTGTGTGTGTGTGTGTGTGTGTGTGTGTGTGTGTGTGTGTGTGTGTGTGTGTGTGTGTGTGTGTTCAGGGTGGTGGCCACCTATGCAGTGATGGATGGTCCTGGTCCTTACAGAAAATACACCGCCTACGGATCTTCTCCCTGTGTTTTCACCCCTTTTACTGGCACCTCTGCAAAGGATCATTGCATGGCCCACCTCTTGCCATGATCTCCACTATTTTCCCTGAGCTCGTGTACCATAAGTCTCCTTGTGTTTGTCTCTTTGTCTCTGAGGAGGATGGTTCTGAATCTAATTATGAGGTTTTTTTGTAATTAATTTTCAGTAAACACCTCACTCAATTAGGCAGGGAGTCTAATTCTCCTCTCACACAGGAGGTGCCGCTCACCGACAGAGCCGCTCTATTTTCAGTGCTGTGAGATTGCTTCACACTAATATAATAATTTGATAAAATATTAAAATGTTTGCATAATGCCTCCCAAAAAGTACTTGGACAAATAACAAATTATCACAAACAAAGTGCACACTTTTCATCAAAAACTTTAATGTAATGATAAAATAAATCTATAATAAAAAATCTTCACAATAAAGTCATTTGGTAACACTTTATAATAACTATACAGTAATAAAGTAGGCCTTCTTGGAAATCATTTGCTAACTATAGCTAACATATAGTTAATATACTAAAGTCGCTACATTGTTAATATATACATTTTTTTTTACAATTACTAACGTCCTTTTGTCCAATGTGTCGTCACATTTTCAAAACTCTAAACACAATGTTGTTTTCACACAATATACAGTCAATTAACACGTTTCTAAAATTCTTACATTTTCTTTTCATACAAGCTTACCTCATGCTAAAATCATGGATCTTTCTGGTCTTATTTACTAATGCTCAAACACAGCATGTCAAAATGAAGACCTAATGTTCCTAACCTTAAATATAGCTAGTATATAAAGCCTCTACTTCTGCAACAACAACAGCAGTGTAAAAGTATTGAAAAAATATACAAACAAACACTGAAACAACTGATAAGCTTTTTTAAGTAGATCACTGAAATGTTGAGAAATTGCAGAATCCATTCTCAGCTGGAGGCATAGTCAGGTGTTGCATTTCTTTCCATTACTTGGACATGCACAGGACTCCTTTGAGTTGCCTTTGTTCAGTGCTTGGATGTGAAAAATTATGTATGGGCGAGGGAGGGGAAGTTGTTGGAGAAGAAGAGTAGTTTGATCAGAACAAGGGTGAAGAAGAGGTAGGGGAGAGGAGGAAGAATGTGTGCTGGATTGTGCATCTCTATGTTTTTTTCCCTTACACATGTGGAGCATATTAAATCTTGTTTCTGCCATGGAATAGAAAATTACAGTAAAAAGGTAATTGTGACTTTATCTCACAATTCTGACTTTTCTTTCCTTTCAATTCCTAGTTTGAATATCACAATTTTAAGAAAAAAAAAGTCACACTTAACTTTTATACTTTTTTTATTCTGTGGTGGAAAAAAGCTTCCATAGTAACCAAAGGCCATGTGTGTTGATTGAAATTGTTGTTGATAAATTGCAGCAATTTTAATTTCAAAGTTATCATTTCAGTAAACGCTTCATGTAAAGCTTTTTGCATCTACATGATTCCAGTTCCACTGTTCCATATACACAGAATATGCGGTCTGCATAGGGCACCATCTCATCCTCAATCCATCCCAAAACCATCAACACCCCACCCCAAGAAAGCAAGTTCTGCATGGGGGACCCATTTGACCAAAGGCTGCCCTGAGCAATTCTATTGCATTAAATTTTTTCCTACATTCTATAAAGTAATGACTCATTCACTTTTAGATAGTTTGTAGTCAAGTTCCAAAGAATGCACACATTCAACACTCAACCAAAAATGCAGAATGGCTTACAGTAAAAGGAAACTGAATTATTTAAAAAAAAAACAATGGATTTCATATTGGCTGATGACAAGTATGACAAGTAATCCAGTTTTTTTAATGCCATCAACTGTTAGTTTTTTGACAGTCATTGCGCAATGATTGACTATATGTTGGATAAACAAAACTAATGCTAGAGTTTTTTGAACCAGGTTTGCTGTGTTTTGAAGAAATTTTTTGTTTAGCATTTTGAAATGTAGAGTTTGTATTTATTTAACAAAATATGGTTTTGGGCAGAAAATGAACTATTTGACAAATAGTGTGATGTAGGCGTGTTGCTGTGTTAAGAGCAACAACAACAAAAAGTACTTCATATAGTAATGTATATTTTTCAGTCATGACAACTCTACGAGGGAATTCAATTCAACCAGCATTTACTGGCATGGGGTATGAAAGGGCTTGATTTTGGCAGACAGGATCTGCTAAGCTGCTGCTGCTGCTGCTGCTGCTGAGCAAATACAATCATTTGTTCAGCATAGTCAAAAATAACAAGCAATGGAAAGGCTGCTGAAAGAAATGGTAGAAGCCCCGTAACAGATCTCTACAGGTGGTGCTGGGGAGGAGGAGGAATAACAGAAGCTTTCACATCACGCAGTGTGCTGATCGCAGGTACAATATAGGCTAGTAATGAGGATTTGGAAATGCTTTTGCTGATTAGCTGTGTGTGTGTGTGTGTGTGTGTGTGTGTGTGTGTGTGTGTGTGTGTGTGTGTGTGTGTGTGTGTGTGTGTGTGTGTGTGTGTGTGTGTGTGTGTGTGTGTGTGTGTGTGTGTGTGTGTGTGTGTGTGTGTGTGTGTGTGTGTGTGTGTGTGTGTGTGTGTGTGTGTGTGTGTGTGTGTGTGTGTGTGTGTGTGTGTAAAAACTGAATTCGAATGCAATGTTTAATAAAAGTTGCCGTTTAAACCACTTAAATAATTACATTTTCGGTAACCTAATCTAAAGTGAGAACTATTTACTCATAAGCAATTAGCAATTCCGTTATACGAGCCAATTAAACAATAATGATTACAATGACAGATAATGAAGAACTCACTATTTGTATATAGCCTCATTTATTAACAATGTAGTGACAACAATATATTAACTATCATTAAACTATAAACTAATAGTTTGTAATGATTTGTAAGTAGGCCTACTTTAATTCTTATAAAGTGTTACGAGTATTTTTTTCATTGCTATTAAAAATTAGAAAATAAATTACTTTGTGGTTGTTAAACATTATTGAAACATGTTTGTCAAGTTATTTTAGAGAAAATCTCTCTAGAATCATTTGTTTTACAGGTAAAATATCTGTGAAAATTCAATACGGATAATTCCTTCATAATAACACCAAGAAAATAAATAAGCACTGCGCTAGTCTCCTTAGTCTCCAAATGGTTGTCTACTCAATTTAGTACCATGATTCAGTTGTTGGCTGACTATGACTATTTGCATTACAAAACTTATTCATATACAGCAAATGCAATACAGTGAGTCTTCAACAGCTGTACCTCTCCAACTAAGCTTCTAGACACTGTTAAAAGAACAAAGTGTGCCCCGCCAAATTTTTTTAACGCCACTTTTGCTTATGGATATTTAACTTGCTTTGGTGTTCTGTCTCCGAAGCCCTTTTGGAAAGAGTGGCCCCAGTGGGATAAATTATAGATGAAGTAAATGAGGGTGTTTTCATTAGAAAGCAGTGTTGTCAGCAGTACAGTACAGTAAGTACTCCAGACAATGAATCAAAAACACACAATGCTGAAAGAAACTTCAACAGACCCAACACTCGAATGATTCTTCACTGTGCCCGTATCTCATTGGCAATGAAAAAAAAACTCCTTCACACCATCCAAAATGTGATGTTAACATGGGCCAAATGCAAGATGTATTGCACAATTCCCTTTAAATTGAGGCTTCTTAAATGTGTGAAGCTTCTAAAACTTTGCAATGATTGTTTAAGTGCTTCCTGGCTCGTTTGAGTTTTGTTGTAAATATATAACGAATTACAGCAAATTAACATGCTAAATTGACAGCCCAAATCATTAGCGTTGGGAAAAGGGATGGGGCGCAGAGGGAATACAAAGCATGAGCAAAAAGAGAACTGTGATGAGAGAGACTGTCACAGGCCTAAATGCATTAATCACAATGATAAACCTCTCGCTTCTCTGCATATGGCCCCTTCCATATTAAACAAAGGAGACAAATCAGTCGACACATTCACCTGGAGCCCTTTTCATCAATCTGAAAAGCACAAGTGGATTTAGATGTGCTTCCAGCGCAGGGCTGTGCGGGTCAAGGCAGATTCCTCTTCATTTGTCCTGCCGGACAAAAGCTTTGTAGTTCAGTGATATTTTGCTGCTTATCGCTCTATTTGTGAATTTTATGGATGTAGGCTTTTGTTTACCAATTGAGAGTGATCCAGGCTGTTTGTCTGGCCCTGGTGGGAGTTAACGAACATTCAACTGCTATAAAAGCAGACAGACGCTCTTTACAACATTTACTGTCATGCAAAATTAAACTCAGTCAAACTTGGATTCTCTTCAGTCAAGATCACATGACTTGAACAAGGGATCACATGACATACATGAAACAGAAACAAAACCCAAAACGTGACAATTGCTATATTTGAAAAATGCCCAGATATAACACTATGCCTCTGAAATTAATGTAAATGTGATTGTTATTATGATTATGTATGATTTATATGTTTTCTGTGCTGATATCATGGAATTATGTGACATTTTCAAAAGATTGTGATGCTTGACTCTACAAAACTAGGCTAAGAAGTCATTCTGCTCAATACGAAAAATATCTTATTTTTATCAGCAGAAAACAATTAATTATTTTGGTGGAACCAGTGATATTTTCAATAAACAATAGTTTATAAGTGGTTTTAGTGTCCCTTTTATTGTCCACAAGCCATAATTCAATTATTTTATATGCCACAAACATAGCTGAACAAGCCACACACACCAAAGTTAAGGTTAGGAATTTATTCAAATCCTTAACCCTAAGTATTATGAATAATACTAGCAACCACATAACATGATGCTGTTCTGTGTTCCTGGTTGTAAGGCAATACAATTCTAGATGCTGCTCGAAAAACGCTGTAAAATGCCACCTTAATTGGCAAAGAAAGCTCTTACTCTTCCTAAACAGGATAAAGATGGGTTTAAAGTTAATATGCCAACATGCTGAACTTTCAACAAGACATAATGCATAAAATATGGAGCGTATCCGCCATGTTGTTCTTTTAGTGCATAACATTTCATTTTCTTTCCCATTTAACCATTAACTAAATCACCTTGGGAGCGGTACAGTCAAAAGCCTGCACAGTCTTTGAAGTGAAGATTTTCTTCTTTCAGTTGCTCTCGTCTATCCCATAGAGTATTTGTTTGCCCTGCATGTTAACCAGTGTATCCGGGGATACAATGAGAGGACGACTTCACCCAAGAGGATCCTGTGCCTTGGCATTTGCTAGCTTTTTTGTCTCTCGTTTTTATTTACCCAAGTACCATTCTAGCCCTGTGACAATACTCGAAAGCAACCCTGACCAACAATATTCATATATTCTTATTAGCCACACAACGGAAAGTGTGTTGTCTTACCTGGCCAGACACACCAGTAATAATGCTGGTAAAAATGCACAAATTGGGTTTAGGGCTGAATAAAAGTGCTTTTTCGGTTGGTTGCCATGCAGGTCATTTCTCATGCACACAAAGTGTACTTGGTAAGAGTTATGTTTAAGTTTCTGTGCTTGATGAGTTGTTTCTGATGCAACTTCTCTAATACAAACTGCATGCGTTGGACATCAGCAAAAAGTCATAGCATTGCAATACAGTCAACAACATTACTGACTTAAAATTTGTTTTGTTTGTTTGTTTGTTTGTTTGTTTTATTTCAACAATAGCAAAAAAACAGATTTATTTAGCCAATCACGCCTAGGCCTGATATTTACTTATGTTCTATGGTTTCAACCGTTTGGCTATTTTATTTAAATAAAATATTTCCTGTCTGATAAATCGATTAACTTTTCCTCCGATACAATGAAAGACACAAGCTTTACTGCTTATAAGTAGCACTTCCTAAAACATTCTAAAACTGTTTAGAAACTTTCTGGAACTTTCTAGAAGTGTTTTTCTAGAAAAGTCCAAATCTATGAGAGAGAGAGAGGGAGCTTTATGAGCAAAGATATCAATTTTTTTTAGATTTGTTTCAATAGCAATATACCGTATAATGTCACACAAGATACGTTATCCTACCCTACAGAGGAACAAGGCTATCTGGACGAATAATCTATGAAATTTCAGCAATCACATAGAAGAAGAGGAAGTGTGCCTTTAAAAGAATCTTAACTAGAAGAAAATTACAGAATGCCACTCCAGATGCAAATTATTGAAGCATAAATAGTGGGAATTTCCATAGAAGTCACAAAATGATGGAAGAATAAATAAATAAGAAATCTTGTGTCTCAGTTATCGAATGTGATGAAAATGACCTTCATATTTACTTTTTATATCTCAGTGTTCGTCTTCGTACTGTTCTGATTGTATTGTGCACTGTAATGGACAAAAGCTTTTGTTGCAACCTTTAGTCCTTCAACTCTTTTTGTCAGTAAAACGCAAAGGTGCTGTACACACTTCACTGCATTCACACAATGTTGTAATGAATGGAAATAAAGCTCTGTATAGTTTTGAATCGCTCTCGCGGTACTTTGATGTCATACACAGATTGGACTGCACGGCACCACAAGTCGAACACACCTTTTATCTGCAGTGGTCAGGTGGTACAAGTCATAGCTCTCAGAATATTATGAGTTTACACATTGTTCTGCAAGCACATAAAGGCTTTTTACAGTTCAGAATATTTTATAACAAAGAGAAAAAAGAAAAATCACATGAAAGTAATTCCCCATCATGTTCGCATATGTGTTTGAGCATAACAACATTGACACATTTTGTAGAAACATAGTCAAAATGTATCTCTTCTACAAGGCAGTGCAAGACAAATGTGTAAATAAAGACAACAATGTCATGCTGCTGCGAGCTCCTTCCAGGGAAATGAAAAGTTGTCAGGGTTCAATGATAAGCTACAGGCCTGATCCCTGGAGAAGTGTTGCATTGAAGATATTAAAGAGGATGTTTTTTTTCTCCCTCTTGCCTCCCGGCCAACAGCATCTCTGCCAACTAAACACTTTTAGTGCAAATTGCAGTGCAAGGCTGGAGCGAAGTAATTTGCACTTACAGATTAAAATAAATAAATAATTGAGCTAAATCTTAAAAGTGGCACAGGAAACAAGGATGTTTTAAATGCCTTAAATTTCTCAAAATGTATCTGTAAGAATATACTGTCAAAAGACAACTGGATTACTTCCAAATATGACTCTTATGAACACTATGAATCATTTTAAAGCTGTGACATCATGCATCATACTGTATATGGATTGTTTATGGTGACTCTCATGCAATTATGTCATTACTGACAGCAGGAAATTGCTGAAGAAATGGCATCCACCTGCATCAAACGCCCTCTCTGAATGCCTTCTGCGTACTTTCAAAAAGCAGCCTTGCTGCACAAAACAATGTTGATTTTAAAGGTCCCGTTCTATGCCCCTTTTTACAAGATGTAAAATAAGTATCTGATGTCCCCAGAGTGTGTCTGTGAAGTTTCAGCTCAAAATACCCAACAGATCATTTTTTACAGCATGTTTAAATTGTCTTTTTTGAGGACTCAGAAAAACGGGCTGTTTTAGTGTGTGCCCTTTAAATGCAAATGAGCTGCTGCTGCACGAAACAGGGGGCGGAGCTTCAAGAGCTCGCACTCAGACTCTTAAGACAATTTCATCTCATGGAATAATGATAACATCAGAAACTCTCAGTAACGGTGTTCATTTCGAGTCAGACAATAATGCCTACAGAGTTAGAGGGCTGTATAGAGATGGAACAGGTATAGTTTAGTAGTTTAATTACGGTTATTATGACGTATTTGTCATCTGCTTGTATGTATCCAGCATTATTAATAGCCTAGCTACAAGTCTGCTGTGCCAGACCAGGTCCGAATGATGATCAAACATATACTGATGAGTTTAATAAAGTTTATTGTACATCACACAAAAGATGAAGCGTCAGTTTTACTTCAGAAAATCACCGTAAGAGCTGAGTAAACAGTAAGCTATAAGAAGTGCGCGAGTTGAGGGAGTATTCCTGTGGGCGGAGGTTAGTCAGAGAACTGTTCTACTGACGTCATTAAAGACGGAAGTAGAGGGATGTAGTCCAAACCGGCCGTTCGCTGTAGGCGACTTCTGTTAAATAAAATATCTCGCTTGGCATTGAACTTTGAGCTTTATAATTTTACAGATATTATTTATACTCTAACAACAACATTACACACTAACTTAAGTTTGAAACATGGGATCGCGAAGAACAGGACCTTTAAATAACTGACACGGTGAACAGCAGGTGTTTGTGTAGTCTCTCAAATTAAGATAAAGTTTATTTAAATTTGAGATGAATGCCATCTATTAGAGGGTTGTTATAAAATGGATAGTGCTGGTCCCGCATAATGGACCAAATATTTACTATAGGGTTCAAATCTGGACACTTACCAGGTCAAAACATGAGCCTGATGGACTTGTTCTCAAGCTTCTTGGTTATCGCTGCAGTTTGGGCAGGAGGATGATTGTCCTGTTGAAAAATATCATCTGATCGTTCCTCTTTAGATAACAACTGTACATTTGTGGGAAGCAAGCCATTCTGCAATATTCTCATGTAGTCCAAAGCATTAATTGACTTTTCACAGTGAAGTAGCTTACCAATACCAGCAGCTAAAAAGGCTCACCACACAAAGGTCCACTTCATCCATGCTTCACTGTGGTAGAGATACATTTATTATTATATTTTCTAAGACACAGCTCTGTAGCATCACCTTGCAACTTGTGTTTCATTGATTCATCACTCCACACAACTTTGCTGAACAATTCTGAATCATCAAACTTACCATATTCTGCCAAAAACTTAATTCTGTCTCTGATGGTTTTATGAGACCGTGGTGTATTTGCTTACATTTCTCTGACCAATAATTTGTGGTTAAGACAAAAGCTTTTCAAATTTAAAGTTCAGGTGTGCCAGCTAAAAGGTTTTAAATTGTTTCCAAGGTATAGCAATTTGTCCAATTTCAAAACTGTTTAAGCTTTCGAATAATACCTAAATCATGATGATTACTAAAATATGTGATAGGGAAAAAAGGCAGTGTGCAAAGTGTCCTACTACCGGGACACTGAGATTTAACAATATATGGCTAACCCATTAATTCATAAACTATGACCATTGTGCCTTAAGTAAGACATTTCCTCCAGGTCTGTCTTTGGACAAAACTTTGAATAAAAATGCAAGATGAGTGACTGAACTGCAAAGTAGTAATAGTGAGGGTTTTTTTTTTTTTTTTTGAGTGGGTGCTGTTTGTTGTGCTGCACAAACATTTTGTGCAGCTCATGAGACCAGTGGGGGATAAAATACTTTTAAGTAGTCATTTTTTGGGCAGTAAACAAAGCAGCCCTGAATTAAATCAACTTAACGAACTCTAAAAAGTGAAGTACAATAATGCACTTATTTCCCTGCAGACCGGGTGCATTAGTAAGCACTTACTGCCACATTTCTAGTGTGAGAAAAACAGGTGCTGCACCCACATATTTTGTTTACATCACTTTGCAAGGTCAAAGAGTACAAGCAAAGGAAAAAGGGAAATAAAAGAAAAAAGCCAACAGCTTAGAATCAGTTGCTAAACTAAGGCTGAATTGTACCCATTTCTACCACCTTGGACTACCTTTTTAGAACTTTTGAGTTGCATTCTGCAAAACAAAGTCATGTAGTAATTACACACTTGTTTTGTAATGTGACATAACTTGGTACGAGATAAATGGTGGCAAACATCCATGTGTCCCATAAACACGCTTAACGGTCAAATTATTCAGGGGTTGGTTTGTATTAAGGTTTTAGGGCCATGGTTTATATGCGGTTCAGTATGTGCTATGATCAGGGAAAGAATAACTGTTAAATAAAAATAAAGAAAATAAGAAATAATAATCAAACTACAAGCAACAGCACAAATAAATAAGATACAAAGATACAAAAAATTAAAGTGCTTTATGTAGGTATTGTTTTCAGGTACAGAAATGAAATAAAGTAATCAAATGTAAAACAACAATGCATTTAATCTTCACTGTTCATTATTAAAGTTACAAAAGCTGTTCAGTCAAGAGCAGTGAGTGATTTCCTTGTCTTTTGTTGTTTGATTAACATTAAAAACACAGATGCAGGACTTTAGGCTGCTGTCACTTTAATACATAATGCATGGATCCAGTACACTAACACATGAGTTAATAGGTGTAGTTCTGTATTTGTGAGTGAACTATTCTTTCCATCAGCTTACTAAGAACTGGGAGAATAGTGATAGGTCTACTGTTCTTCCCAGTGAATGCTAGTCTGCCATCTTTAGATAAGGGAATAATTTTACCTTCTTTCCAGATAGTGGGAAAAACACCCTTCATTAAGCATGCATTTAATATTTGACATAACGGACCGCAAACATAGTCAGCTGCCAGGCCATGTAATTTACTGTCCAGCATGTCTGTACCCACAGAACTGTGTTCGGGCAGGGACTTTAACAACTTCCTTACTTCCAGTTCCTCTACACTATTAAACTGGAAAGTACAACTCTTATCTAACATCACATTATTTTTTATGAGCTTTATGTAATTAGAATCAATATTGTCCATATTCTGCCTTAGTGCATGGACCTTATTTATGAAGAAATCATTAAAATAATTTGCTATATCAGCTGGTTTGGTCAGAAATTTGCCTTCTGATTCCACAAAGGAAACCGATGCAGTTGTCCGTTCTCCACATTATTTCATTAAGGGTTTGACAGAGCTCTTTACCATCTTGCTTTACAGCATTTATTCTCTGCATGTAATATTGTTTTTTCATCGATCTATTCAGTTTTGTAACCTGATTTCTCACTTGACAGTCCCATAATCTGTCCTCCACTAATCCAGTCCGTACTAATCTAGATTTGGCTTCATCTCTTTGCTTCATGAGGCTCTTTATAGTCTCATTCAGCCATGGGGCTGGTCTCGCTTTTACAATACAATACACTTTCTCATAGGAGCATGCCTATCTACAATCTTCATAAAGCTTTCCATAAAGATATTTAAGGAGGCCTCAGGCTCCTCAGCAGCATACACATCAGTCCAATTAATTTCACCAACATCTGCCAAAAAAAAATCCGAATTAAATTTCTTAAACATCCTTTTATGTACTATATTGACCTTACATTTAGGAATTTTAGTTTTCCTGGTAATTGCTATGATATCATGATCACTGAAACCCACAGATCGAGAAACTGGTTTAGTGCAGCATTCAGGAATATTTGTATAAATATGGTCTATGCAAGTGGCAGACATATGGCCAGCACTGTTAGTAAACACTCTGGTTGGTTGAGAGATCATCTGAGACAAATTACAAGCATCAATCAATGAAACCAACTTTTGTTTCATTGGACATTGATTCGCAAACCAGTCTATGTTCATATTCCCAAGTAAAAAAATATCACAGTTCACATAACTTTTTCAATTAACACACATAAATCATTCAGATATTGCACATCAGTCCCGGGAGGCCTATAGCAGCAGCCAATCAGCACCGGTTTAAGGTGTGGAAGATGCACTTTGACCCATAAAGATTCTAAACCATTTGAGATAAACTCAGAGCACAGTGTTACCGGAAAGTTATCTCTGATATATAATGCTATACCACCCCCATGTTTATTCCTGTCTCTTCTCAATACATTATAACCATCAATAGAAATCTCTGTATCAAGAACAGTAGCATCCAAATGGGTGCCTGATACTGCCAAGATATGAATGGTGTTTTCCTTAATCAGATAATTAAGTTCAAATACCTTATTTCTGATGCTGCAGACATTCAAATGGGCCATAACAAGACCCTTTGAAATAGGAAGGAGATGCTTATCATCATTGGGCCTACTATCCATAAAAAAATGTAGTTCAGTTCAGTCTGAACTCAGGTTAAGGAAACCAGAGAACTAGTCTCTCACTCCAGCTCCTGTCTCCAGCTCCAGTTCCTGGCCGTTAGTACCTTTCTAATCCTTATGCTTTTGGGCAGGGGGATGGACAATAAGCTTGTCATGTCGGATATAGGCTATGTCACCTCGTTCTCTGGCAGCTTTCATGGTGGAATGAGTTCCTCTACGGTTTGATTTTTTAGCAAGAACCGTTACACCCCTAATATATATATATATATATATATATATATATATATATATATATATATATATATATATATATATATATATATTATGGGTGTTTAGGGGTGGGTGATATGATCAAAATCTTATATGAGATTTTATTTCAAGATGATATCACAATATAGTTATTTCTGTTGTCTTATTTTATTTTTGTTATTTAAAAAAAAGAAAAAAAGATAGAATCACGCGCTCAATCGTTGTTGGTTTTTTTTTTTGGGTGCTTAGATCGGTAAAAAATATCAATGTTTTTAAATAGAAAAACAAAAGATCTGCACTGGCTTGTCTTCCTTTATAAATCATTAAAAAAAATATTATGCAGCCCAATATAAATTTTTTGTATCATTTATAAAGGAAGACAAGCGAGTGCGAATCTGTTGTTTTTCTATTAAAAATAAGAACAAAAAAGCAAATTACAAAAAATAGGACAAATACAAAATAACAAAAATATTAATTAAATTCAGTTTTTCAGATACAATAGGTTTATTTAACATGTCATAAGAAATAGTTGCCTGCATACATTTAATAATCAAAATGTAAAAATAAAATACTGCATAATTTTAACTGTATTTAACATTTAATTTTATTAAAGCTACAAAAGTTATTCAATTAAGAGCAGCAGCAGTATGTTATTTTCTCTTTGTCTTTTGTTGTTTGATTAACATTAATGACAAAGAGATGCTGTCACTTTAAGACCGAATGCATGGATCCATTATACTGATAAACATATTATACAAATACTCCACACAATGGGCATTTTGAACTGAATTAGTGATCTCATGCTGAGAGATGCAACTTTCTGTGTGCGCGCTTCAGGTGTGTGTGTAAGTAAAAAAAGGTGTGTTTCAGTCAATGCGAGAACCACACAGTTCTTTATTGTCTTATTCATGGGTTTCATCACTCTAAAGTGTCAATAGTGCTGTGCTACGTGTATATATTTACATTCC